>MCFE01000378.1:0-84294 GCA_002104905.1 Basidiobolus meristosporus CBS 931.73 | reverse complement strand
TACTGCCCAACTGACAAAATGGTGGCAGACATATTGACAAAACCACTAGCTAGGCCACAGTTTGAGATCCTTAGAGAGAAATTGGGATTAAGAAATTATTTAGTTGAGGGGGAGTGTTGAAATATTGGACTATTTGGTATCATTCAGCAGCTAAAAATTTACTTAACAATTCTAGGCTAGTCTTAGTCACTGTAGGACTCATTTACTGCCTTAACTTTGCCACTTTCTCCAGATATATGATCTTATGATTATTCCCCTATAGTCAGGATCAAATTAGCACTATTACCAAACATTATGTACTAACCCTGAAACTGTTACAGAATGCTCCTGAATATTGAGAAGCCCTCCCTACTTAGTGTTGCAGCTGTATTACTTCAACAAAGGTATAAATACTGAGCTTCTTTATGAATAAACAACAGTTCAACTATTATCACTATTTCTTGATAAGTTCCTTACATCCAAATCACTTCTTAAATTGCAACAGCAGAATGATACCAAATAGTCCAATATTTGAACACTCCCCCTCAACTGAATAGTTTCTTAATCCTAATTCCTCCCTGAGATTCTCAAATTGTGGCCTAGCTAGTGGTTTTATCAATATATCTGCCACCATTTTGCTAGTTGGGCAGTACACTAACTTTACTAAGTTATTTTTGACAGCTTCAATCACAAAGTTATGCTGTTTATCAATGTGCCAAATTCTGGCATGATTAGAAGGATTTCTAGCTAATGAAATACAACTTTGATTATCCTTGTAAATACATGTTGGTTCATCTGAATTAAAACCTAAGTCTTTGAATAGTTTTTGTAGCCACAGAGCCTCCTTAGTAGCTTAACATGCAGCCATATATTCAGCTTCAGTTGTAGATAGTGCCACAGTTGGTTGTTTCTTGCAATTCCAAGTAATAGCTGCACCAGCGTAAAGAAATACATAGCCTGTGGCAGAGCATCTGTCAATCAATCCCTACCCCAATCCCAGTCACTATAACCATCATATTTTTGCCTATTAGCTGCTCCAGAGTATTCCAGTACCATATTTATGCTACCTTGTAGATATCTGAAAATCAGCTTAACTGCTGCAATTTGATCAGATCCATAATTCTGCATGAATTGACTGACTATCCAACTGCCACCGCAATATCTGGACATGTAGACACCATCAAGTACATTAGGCTACCAATCATTGATTGATAGGGAAAGTTTTGGTCCATATTTGAGCGGTTTTCATCTATAATTGGCTGAGATCTGCTTAATTTCAGGTTGTTGTCCATAGGGGTAGCTGCAGGTTTGCAATTTTCCATTCTGAAGCATCTACAAATGTCCCTGATGTACTTAGACTGATTTAGCACAATTTTTTGCGCAGGTATGTCAAAGTTGACCTCAATTCCAAGAAAATAGCTCATTTTTCAAAGATCTGTCATCTCAAATTTGCTGAAGTGATCTGATTTTGTCTGTATAAGAGCCTCTTGGCCACTTGTAGCTATAGTTAGGTTGTGCACATAAAGAATTAGGATGATCACACCCTTTTTGAGCTGTTTCACATATATACTGTGATCTGCAGTGCTATGAGAGAACCCAATTTCCTCTAGATATGTGTCAATCTTGTTATACCATGCTCTAGGTGCCTGCTTAAGCCCATACAACAATTTTCTAAGTTTGCACACCTTATTGGGTACTTTTGGATTGGATTCTGGTTGCTCCATATATATAGTTTCTTGCAAATCCCCATTTAAAAAGGCTGTTTTAACGTCCATTTGGTGTAGATCTAGACTGTGTACAGCTGCCAGGGCTAGAACTGTCCTAATGGAGTTAAACTTGGCAACTGGAGCAAATGTTTCCTTAAAGTCTAGTCCCTGGATCTGGGAATAGCCTTTAGCTACCAATCTAGCCTTGTACTTATCAACGGCACCATTTGAGGTTATCTTGTTCTTGTAGGCCCATCTACATCCTATTGGCTTTCTCCCATTTGGTAAATCTACCAGTTCCCACGTTTTTGCCTTGATCAGTGATTAGTACTCCTCCTGCATGGCTTGTTGCCACATAGCAGCATCTAGACTTTGCATTGCCTGTTCCAGATTGTGAGGTTTGGCACATAAGGCAAGATAAGCTTCTTCATGATCATTGGATGTCTGCCACCAGGATCCAGGCGCATTTCTTATTCTGGTAAATCTCCTAACTGGGATAATGTGTTCTGATCTGGAACTGGTAGTAGTATCTTACGTATCTGGCTGGATTTGGTACATATCTTCTTCATTAGTGTTGATTGCATCATCAGGCAGTTGGCCAATGATTTCTGTGGCTTTCTGATCTGCTTTCTCCTCAAATACAACGTCCCTGCACTTGATTGGCTTCTGGGTTTTGCCATCATACACTCTATATCCTTCAGGATCCTCAAAATACCCAAGATAGACTTCTTTCCTACTCTTTGGTTCCAACTTTGAGCGTTTTTTGTTAGGGATGTGATAAAAAACATCACTGCCAAAGATCTTAAGGTGCTGGAGATCTGGTTTCTTGCCTATATATGCTTCAAAGGGTGTTGAATCATGTAGTGCTGTTGTTGTGCATCTGTTCTGGATGTATGCTGCGGTAGCAATAGATTCAGCCCAGAACTTGTAGTCCATTACCTTATCATGTAGCGTAGATCTTCCCATCTCTACTATTGTTCTATTTGCACATTCTGCTACTCCATTTTGCTGTGGAGTATGAGGAACTCTGGTCTGTTGAAGTATACCGGTAGTGGAGCAGTATTTTCCAAACTCTGTTGAGCAGTATTCTCCTCCATTGTCACTTTGCAGTACCTTCAATTGACACCCAGTTTGTGTTTCTGCCATGTTCTTGAAGTGCTTAAGCATCTCTAAAGCTTCATCTTTTGTTTTGATGAAGTACACCCATGTATATCTTTGTTTGTCATCAATAAACAACATAAAGTATCTCTTGGCTCCAAAGGACAGTGTTTCATGGGGCCACATATGTCTGAGTGTGCAATAGCCAGTATTCTGGTGATATCATTGCCTTCTGAGCTCTTGAAATGTTGCCTAGCTTGTTTGCCATATGAGCATCTCGTACAAACATTCAATTTGATTGGAATTGAGTATTGAAGGCCCAAAACAAGCTGATTTTTCACCAATTGGCTCATTTTCTGTTCCCAGATGTGTCCTAACCTCCTATGCGGTGTCTCCCAGTTGGTTTCATCAGTTTCAGCAATGTTGACATACTCAGGTACAATGATCTTGCATTGTAACTTGTATATATTGTGATCTCTGATTCCCAAAGCTAATTTTTGTCCATTCTCACTCAATGTTGAGCAGCTGATCTTAGTAAAAACAAATTTCAGTCCCTGAGCAGTTGCTTTACTGACTGAGAGTAAGTTCTTAGCTATTCCAGGTACATAGAGCATGTCAGTGAGTCTTGCTGTAGTTGCCCCTGAGCTATTGCTCATATTTAGTTGTATAGACCCACTTGCGGTAGCTTCCAGAGCAGAGTTATCTCCCGGATAAACCCTTCTTACAGGAATAGTTTTTAAGTTGCTGAACCACTCCTTTATACCACATATATGCTGTGATGCTCCAGAGTCAATATACCATTTATTACTTTGGTTACTTGCACTCTCTGGTACGGTTACAAATAACTGTTCATCAGTAGTTATATGGTTTGTCTTCTCTAGTTTCTGTGTTTTGTCGGCTTGTTTCTTCTTGCATTCTCTTGCCCAGTGTCCTGGCTTTTTACAATAGTTGCAGCAACCAGGTTTTCTTTGGTTTTGTTGTTTTCCCTTCTTTTCTGAGCGCCTATCTGAACTGAATAAAGCATTATCTTCAATTTTCTCTGCTTGATCATTACATCTGAGCTCTTCATGGAGAAGTCTTCCTCTGACATAGTCTAAAGTCAAGTTGTCTTCTCTGCTTTCAAAAGAAAGTATGAGTGGCTCATACTTGTCTGGTAGGCTGCAAAGCAGATAGAGTATCTTTTCTTCATCATCTACACCAGCATTAATACTCCAAAGTTCTTCTGCAAGTGTCTCCATGTTGATAATGAGTTGCAGCATGTCATCATCTGGCTTCTTCCTCATGTTGAAGAACTTTTGTTTCAAATACAGCTTGCTTGATACTGATGTTGCCCTAAAGATCTTTTCTAAGGATTCCCATGCTGCTTTGGCAGTATTTGAGGCATGGATTTGTCCAATGAAGGAATCTTGTACATTGATACATCTGGCACTGAAGGCCTTTCTCTCCTTCTCTTGAAACTTCTCCGCTTCTTCTGCTGTTCCTTTGGGCTCAACTTCTTTTCCTGTTACTATATTCCAAAACTTCCTTTCCTCAAGGTGGATCTGCATCTTGATTCTCCAAAGTCTGTAGTTCTTTCCATCAAACCTCTCCTTTACAGGGAAGGTGTTTGTGTTGTTCTGTTTGCTGGTAGAAGTCATCTTTAGAATAGATTAAGGCAATTGGGGCTTATAACCTGTTCCAATTTAAGAAGTGATTTGAGTAAAAGGAACTTATCAAGAAATAGTGATAATAGTTGAACTGTTGCTTATTAATAAAGAAGCTCAGTATTTATACCTTGGTAGAAGTAATACAACTGTAACACTAAGTGAGGAGGGTTTCACAATATTCAGGAGCATTCTGTAACAGTTTCAGGGTTAGTACATAATAGTTTGTATTAGTGCAAATTTGATCCTGACTATAAGGGAATAAACATAAGACCATAGATCTGAAGAAAGTGGCAAAGTTAGAGCTGTAAGTTAGTCTCACAGTGACCAAGACTAGTCCAGGATTGTTAAGTATATTTTTAGCAGCAGAAGGATACCAAATAGTCCAATATTTCAACAACAACAGTTCCGCTTATGAGCCTGGTCAAATACCTATATGCAATGAGACAACACCCACTGAAACAAATGCCAAGGATACTTTCTGGAGCCAAATGAGCCCAGTAATCCATCTACTGGTGAATGATGCAATATTTTGGCTATGGAAGTGGCACATTTCCACTAACAACAGTAAAGGGGGCTTTGAGAATTTATAACAACTTCATGTCAAAATCATAATAGGATGCAACTCACCATGTACATGGTGCAAGTGGACAACCATCATGCAGCCATCAGCATATGATCCAGAGACTGTTTGTCCGGATTCCAGCATGTGTCAACAATTGCATCGCATTTGCATCCAAAAATGCTACCATTGCAACATGTCCTAATTGTCAGGAATCCACCACCATTGAGGGAAAACATCATTTGCACTCCAGATATATTCCGGTCATACCTTGTCTGAGGAAGCTGATGCAGTCGATCAAATATTGAAAAGCTATATAGCACCTCACTCAGTATCAATCAAGCACAAACATATCCAATATATTTGATGGCAAACATTACAAACAGCTAAGAAGCAAGGACTACTTTGCAGGTATGTATGACCATGCCTTTGCTTTAGCACATGATGGATTGTCATTAAATAAGTACTCCACCATCAAGTCCGGCTGACTACTGCTTCTCATCAATCTGAATATGCCACCCATCTTACAGTATCAGAGCAATAATCCAATGGTAGTCTCACTGGTATCAGGGCCTAAATCACCATCCAACCTGGATAGCTACCTGTATCCATCAATGAATGAATTCTGTATGCTTTCTGGCAGCATAACACTAAATGGTCATCATGAAAAAGTACATATTATTATCTCCATTGGAGATATCCCAGCCATCAGCAAGATAGCAGGTTTTTCTGGGCACAATGGACAGTATTGCTGTCAAATGCGTGAGATCCTGGGGATTTACTCCATAACTCACACACATTATTATTACTCAAACGCCAGCACCAAGAACATCATCTTTCCACAGAGAGAATGTACAGAAGTCAGCATGCAATTGCAGCAAAGTTGGCAAGCTATAGGTCATTGGCTGGAATATGGAATCAACTGGAAACCAGAGATACTTAAGATATGAAGTATTTGTCAGAGCAAAGCTTTCCACTCAGAGCAATGCATTTGCTTTTAAAAAATATCCTTATACTGATGACCAAGTTGTAAAGGAGGCATTTCAAGCTAAATGAGCCCTTGGAGATACCGGAGAAATCTGGAAGAATTGGCAAGATATTACAGAGTATCTGCTACTTTAGTACTTTTCATGGGCTCCAACTAATATTCATATGCATATGCAACAATACAAATGTAACAACTGGATGAACTGGATATATATTCATTCAAGAGGCAGTTTGAAGCTATTACTACCAAGAGTACACTGGAAGCATTGTGAGTCATATGTGGACAAACTGAGTCAGGTGAGTTTGTGACGCCTTTAGGCTCACCTCAGCCTTCTGAATATGGCACCCAGAGTGATAGCTCTGACAAAGAAGGTTCACAGATGGATTTTCAGCCTATCTCCCATAACAACAGTACCACGTATGAGCCCGGTCAAATCCCTATATGCAATGAGACAACACCCATTGAAACAAATTCCAAGGACACTTTATTGAGTCCATTGAGGCAAGTAATCCATCCACTGGTGAATGATGTGATGTTGTGGCTAGAGTAGTGGTGCATTTCCACTAATATCAGTAATCAGGGCTTTGAGGATCTACTTCTACTTCTTGCAAAAATCATTGCAGGATGCAGTTATAAATGGGCAACCACTTTGCAGCTGGCAACATACAACCCAGAGACTATCCTAATACTAGCATGTCTTCACAGTTGCATGGGATTCACATCAGAAGATGTCACCACTGCAAGGTGTCCAACTTGTCTGGAATCCACCACCATTTGGGGACAACATTGTTCATACTCCAGATATTCTTTGGTACCACCCTGTATAAAAAAACACATGTGTTCTCTCAAATATTGTGAAGCTATAAAGTACTGCACTCAGTATCAATCATAAAGCTATGCCTTTGCCTTGTCACTCAGCCAATTCTCATTAATAATGAATCTACCAGCAAATCCTATTGGCCACTGATTATCATTAACCTGAATCTGCATCCTATTCTATGGTAGCAGAGCAGAGGTTTGATGGTAGTCTCACTGAATTCTTATTCCAAATCATTGTCTAACCTGTATACTTTCCAGAGGGATAACAGCAAGCATTTGTCATGTCATAGCACATATAAATATCTGCATTAGAGATACCCCAGCCATCAGCAAGATTGCTGGCTTTTCTAGGCTCATTGGATGGAATTGCTGGCAAATGTGAGAGATCAAGGGACACTTCACAACTCACACATATCAATATTGCCTAAATACCAATGCTAAGAGTAACATCTTTCTGTAGAGAAAACTTACAGAAGTCAGCATGCAATTGCAGCAAAGTTGGCAAGCTATGAGCCATAAGCCAGAATATGGAATCAATTGGAAACCAGAGATACTTAATATAGAGGGTATCTGTTGGAGCAAAAGCTTTCCACTTGAAGCAATGCATTTGCCTTTCAACAATATCCGTATACTGATCACCAAGTTGTACATGGTGCATTTCAAGCTACATTGATCCCTTTGAAATAACAGATAAATTTGGAAGAATTGGCAAGATATTATAAGTATAGACTACCCTAAGTACTTCTCACAGGCTCTAATCAGCAGTCTTATGTATTTGCAACTATATAAGTGCCAAGACTGGATGAACTGGATGTGTATTTATCTAAGTGGCCTTCTGAAGCCATTTCTGCCAAGAGTACATTTGAAGCATTGGGAGTAGTATGTGTAAATTGTAGGAATATTTATATGGAAGCTGGCCACTGGTTCCAACTTAGCACATCTACAGCTTTTACACAAAGAGTTCCAGATAGGATTTGAGTGGCTATACTACAAACATAAAGCTGAATGCATAGATTTCTGCCATTAATGTAACCATCTGCTACTCCAACTTGCTTGGTGTGTTGAAAATATGGGATCTTGCTTCACCTTTTGGGAGTGTATGATGGAGCTGATGTGTGGTGAGGTAGGATGACAAGTCAAGTTGCAGGTACTACCATATCCCAGTCTCATCAAGAATATTACCTTCAAGTCCATCTTGGATGTGATAAATTGGCACATGGAGGACAGCCAGGATGAGTTATGGAATACTGAGGACAGATGTGCACATGCAGACACCTTTGCCTATGGCAATAAGAAGCTAAGAAGCCCTAATATGTGGGTGATGAGTCAAGTAATGCAATGTTGGGTTGGGTGCAACAAGCAACTAATTTGTATTAGGAGAACTCTACCATGTTATGCCAGATTTCTCATAGTCTCATGCCAATCTCCACACCATTCATCACAGAATTCTCATAAACATGAACCAAGGCAAGTCTATAAGTGGATCCAGAATCCAGCAGGAAGAATGAATATATTGGCTGAATACCTTAAAGTTCCCTGCAGATATTCATTGTGTATTCATGGCAGAAGTGGTGGCAACCAAGCATAAGCTTGCAAGATGTATATGTGACCAGCAACAAATGGTATTTGGCAACTTTGCAAGTATCACACTAAAATGCCCCAAAGTTGAGGTGATAAATGTATTCAATTGCAGCAAATGTGCACATATGTAGAGGTTAGTAAGCAGGAGGCCATTAAATTTTTGGTTTAAACTATACGTGGAGTACTCAAAGTAGTAGTGGCTAAACAAACCGAGAGTGGTAATTTCACAGTGGAATGTATGTATTGTACCAGGGGATAAAGAGAAAGGAAGTACCACCTGGTAAATAGGTATTGTAGCATTATACATAACTAGCTGTAGGTTGCCATACTGCTGCTGTAATACCATCAGTGTCTGGCAATGGGCTTTCCAAAACACTGTCAATTTTTTGCCATATAAGACAATTGGATGAACTGGCTGGTAAGATCCACTCAAATAATTGCAGAGCATACTAAGACTGCATCAATGCCATGCCACCCTTGGCAAAACACTGTACATATGCTGTTATATTTTTGAGCATTATAAAGCCATGAAACTAGCCATACACTGTTGTGAACCCATCATAAGATTGTGCAGATGGCCACCAATTCCAAGTTACTGGTATAATAGCAGTACCCTGACAGAATTTTGACAGCTGATCCAGATTAAATCCATCTGCAGAACCAAATTAGTTAGCACACAGAGATGGTAAGTTGCATCCAGAATGATTTGGGCAAGAAATAGCAGTAAATCCTCAGAGATCCCATTGTTGTGATTGGTAAAAGTACACCACTTTTCTTTCTACATTATTGCAGCATTTATCAGTAACTGGATCACTGGACTCACTTGGCTCCATAGAGTGTCCTTGGCATTTTTCTACAAGTGTTATCTTGCTACATATTGGGATTTTGCCAGGCTAAATATGCAGTACTGCTATGAGGAGGGGTAAGCTCACAATCCATCAGGTAGCCTTCTTCCTCTGAACTATCCCTGTATGCACATTCTTTGAAAGGCTGAGGTGCACTAAAAGGCCTCACAAACTCACCTGACTCAGTTGGCATAAGGTGCTGTGTGCTGCTAGGTGCCTTGATAGAAGTATTAAGGGGCTGGCAAGATATTATTGGCACACATATGACTGATGAATGCTCTAACATGACTTCTGTGGCAAAATACTGTCCATGATCCATGTAGTACTTCTTACACTGTCTGTAGGTTTCATGGCTGAGAGGCTTGTTACAATAGACACATGGTCTTTTTTCTCTTCTTTTATGGCATTGAATCAAAAAAGTCTTGTCCACAGGGCAAGCGGTTTGACACTCAGCAATATAACTTAATCTGTTGATATGTATGTGAGTTTAAGACAGTCTTGTATTTGAGACATTACACCTACATGAATGTAAGATCAATGATGATCCATCATAACAAACATTAGAAATAAAGCTTTTACACCTCAAACTCACTTATATCTAACACTATTTCCCCTTTGATTTAACTCACCTACATATATATGCCGCCAACAAACAAAGCAAAGTTGTCTAGTTCCCAATCAAACATCTCCACTGATAGCAGCAGAAGAATGGTTGGACAACAGCTTGCTTTGATAATCAGTGCCACAAACAGGGCTACAATCAAAAAAGGCCCTGTTGGCAGTGCTCCCACTGAAGGGAATAATGCTGACTCCTCAGGCTCTATGTCAAGTTGGCCATCAGGAATTCCTGTAGAGCCACAAGCTGGCCGTGTTGCTGAGAAAGATGAGAATGTAGCAAATGAAGTACCTCCAGCTGAAGACCAACAAGTGGCTGTCATAAACTCTCCAACACCTGTATTAGCAAATATGCTGTCAGCTCATGCTGAATCATCAATGCGGCAATTAGGTCCAGTGACTGATAGGATAAGTTGAATGACCCAGAGAAATCAGGAAATACTCCAGAAACAGGATGAACAGATCATTGTGTAAAGCTATCTAAATGCTTCATGTCTTTAATGCATTGTTCTGAGTACTGCCCTTGAAGAAGTGTTGCAACCTGTTAATGTATATTTTGCAGATCCAAATTCCACCATTGTATTTGTGATATACCTCTGAGTTGTTGACATACATATCAAAAATAACTCTTATAGTCCCATCACAAGCATGTGACTCTAGTGATGGTTCAACAGTAGGCAAATATATATTTTATGATGCTATGGATTCTAAATCAGCAATCATGGCTCATTTGGATAAAGTTGTAATCAATATTGTGGATATATATAATACATAAGATGGGGCAATATTGCTGATAAAAAATAATAAAATCCTGTACTCAAAGAATGCAATAACAAAGGAGTAGCTTAGAAACTTAAAGACTATTCCTGAATGAAAGGCTTATCTAGGAAACAACTCTGCACTGGAAGCTACCTCCAGTGGGTCTATACAGTCAACTATCAGTGATATTCCAGGGGTAACAACAGCAAAACTGACTGATGTACTCTATGTACCTGGAATAGCTAAGAACTTACTCTCAGTCAGGAAAGCAACTACTGAGGGACTAACATCTGTCTTTGCTAAGCTTAACTGCTCAATATTCAGTGAAAATGGACAAAAATCTGTGTTGGGAATGAGAGATCACAATAAATGCCAGCTTAACTCCATTAGGACAGTTCTACCCTGGCAGCTGTACACAGACTAGATCTAGACCAAATGGACAGTGAACAAGCCTCTCAGAATGGGATCTGCATGAAGCTTTGCATATGGAGCAACCAGAAGGTTTAGGAATTGAAAAGGTCTTCACAATATGTGTTTACTTAGGAAACCATTATATGGGTCTAAGCAGGCACCTACAGCATGGTAAAATAAGATTGACACATATCTATAGGAGAATGAATTCATTTGTAGCACTACAAATCACAGTATATATGTGAAACAGCTCAACAAGGTTGTGATCAACCTAATTCTTTGAGTGGACAACATAACAATAGCTACATCTGATCAGCAGGCGCTTAAACATCCAAAATCAGATCTCTTCACCAAGCTTGAGATGAAAGATCCCAGAAAATTGAGCTATTTTCTTGGAACTGAAGTCATATTTGACATATACATATATGTCAAGCTACCCAAGTGTGAATTCATCATGGAACACATTGAATATCTGGCACACATAGTGACAAGCACAGGAGTAACCTTAGACCCTAAGAAGGCTGAAGTTATCAAGAATCTGAAGCAGCCCCATAGCATTTCAGAGCTCAGATCATTCCTTAGAATGGTTTCCTGTTATTGGAGATTTGTCAAGTCCTTTGCAAGTATTGCAACCCCATTAACTGATATCCTCAAGAAAGACAATGCCTACAAGTGGGACATAGCTTGTGAAACTGCTTTCCAGATGCTCACAAATGAACTTGCTAAGCTGCCAAGCTTAAGAATACCTGACTTCAGAAAAGAGTTTACTTTGTGCACAGATGCTTCAGATTATTCAATTGGAGGGGTGTTGAGCCAAGAACATGAAGGAAAGGACTACCCAGTTGCCTTTGAATCCAAGAACTGTGAACTCAGCAGAACAAAACCATCCAGTGCATGAGAAGGAGATGCTTGCTATAATACACTGCTTTAAGACATGGAGATGCTGTATTAAAGGAGTTAAATGCACTGTGAAGACTGATCACCCCTCCCCCAAATGTATGTTTACTCAGAGGGTACTCTCTAGAGGAATGACAAGATGTAGTGAATAGACTTGTTCCGTTGGATAGTGCCACATTGAGCCATGAGTGCCAAATGATGCCATAGTGTGCCAGAAAGGCTAAGTGAGCCTATACTTGGCCACAGAGTATGAATCATAGATCTGCATCTTCATGCAAAGCAGCCCCTGTGTTTCACTCATTGTGATGGAGAAAATCCATTTTTTGACCTTTTTTTGTATGTCAATGTTGTAAAGGATGTGTAAGTGCACTAAAGGATTGAAGATATGCATCTGGTACTCAATACCCTTGGCACTCTGAATCTAGCTCCTGTGGCTTGTAACATGTCACAAAAATGCATGGCACTATCTTGGTCCACTGGTACTATCCAGCACTATATTTGACTTTTAGCCCTAAAGTAAGATCAATACAAAGCACTTATAGTGCCAGATAGTACCAGTGGACCAAGATAGTGCCATGCATTTTTGTGATATGTTACAAGCCACAGGAGCTAGATTCAGAGTGCCAAGGGTATTGAGTACCAGATGCATATCTTCAATCCTTTAGTGCACTTACACATCCCTTATAACATTGACCTACAAAAAAAGGTCAAAAAATGGATTTTCTCCATCACAGTGAGTGAAACACATGGGCTGCTTGGCATGAAGATGCAGCAATGTGCTGCACTCTCTGTGGCCAAGTGTAGGCTCACTTGGCCTCCCTGGCACACTATGGCATCATTTGGCACTCATGGCTCAATGTGGCACTATCCAACAGAGCAAGTCTAATATGTTGAACAATTTGGTTTGGAGATTGTCTACCACCCTGGGAAAAGAAACTTAGTTGCTGATACCTTATCAAGATTAGAAAACAATGCACAACTCAACTTGGTACATGAATCATATTAGCCTAGCCTATTACCAAAGTACTTGAAGGACAGCAAGTGACCATTGTAACATCACCACTACCCGTATTAGTAAGTATGCTGTCAGCTCATACTGAAGCATTAATGTGGCAGTTAGGTGCAGTGGCTGATAGGAAAGATGCAATGGCCCAGAGATCAGAAAATACTCCAGAAGCAAGAGGAGCAGATATAAAGGTGTAGAGCAATCAATATCCCTGGTAGAGAAAGCAGTATCTTTGCTTCAAAGATGGGACTCCCATAGCTCATTGTCACATCCAAGAATTGAGCCATATCCCAATATTACCACAGAGAAGCATTGCAAAATCTTTGAAGTACAACATCAGTGCCCAAAGATAAAGCCCACAGAAAAACCTGTCACAGCCTGGGAGGGGAAAAATGTAGTGTTTATACCAAAGCCTAAAAAACAAAAGACATTGAAGATCTGTGAAGCTGTTGGGAGCAATGAAGAAGAATGGGCTAATATTCAAGAGGCCAACAGAATTCTAACACACCAACACCTTAAGCCCAGCATACCATGGGACTATCTGGAACTCAAGGCCAATCAGAATGCACTTGACTTGTTCCATGAGCATTATCCTGGAATCAAATATGCAAACAAACTTTGCCAGCATCAATATGCTGAGAAAGTAACTGAAGTATAGCAGAAACTATCAAAGGCAGAGGTGCATAGGTGCAATGGCTAAAAACCAGTGGCTTCTGCAAGTGCCTGTTACAAGCAGGGCCAAATGCTCCAAACATGCATCAAAGAGACATCAGGTAGCTGGAAGAGCGCCAATAAGAGACAAGCAGGCATACACAGATCTACTAGCACAATATTTACCAAGGAAAAAGCGTAATTCTACTCAAGAAGCACTCAGTCAAAGTAGCAGTGAAGGATCTGGCAGTGATGAAAACCAGCAACTACCTCAGGAGCTTATCCCACCATGGGCTGAGATCTCAGCACAAGCAAGAAAGAAGTATCAAGTTGCCTGCAGAGTGCCAGCAAGGGACAAGCAGGCCAAAACAGATGCATCAATGCAGTATTTATCAGGGGGGAAATGTAGTTCAATGCAAGAAGCACTCAGACAAAGTAGTAGTGAAAGACCTGGCAGCAATAGAGAAAAAGGTAAAGGGAGAAAAGTCTACCCAAGTCAGAGACAGGAATGCATGAGAAAAGAGCTGCAGCTCTTGCCAACTAATGCCATAAGTCAAGAACAGACTGACTTGTATCATAGGCAAGAAGTATTACCAACAAGAAAACAGCTGTTTTCACTGTTGTAAGAGTCTTGGAGATATTTGAAGTGATGGGGAGAACAAGTAGATTATATGGTTTTCACTGAATGATTTATTGAATATAAAAGTAGTATTTATAATTTTACATGGTCTTGGCATAGAAAACATGTAGAATAGCTTAAGGATAGTCTCATGAATGTGTGTGCAAAGTATGGGGCTGTTTGGACAACTCTGAGAATTTTCATGTTCTGGGTACCTGGTGTTTTGGTAAAAATATTCTAGGTACATCCCAACAAGAAATTTGGTCAGTATTCTTTAGAATGTAAAGGTAATGATCTAAGTGACTAAATTGGCTGAATATTTAGGTGGATTTACAAATTTTATAACACTCCCACTCAGCTAAATGTTCATACTAACTAGTCCTGATTTTGAACTAAGATATTCAAACATGTCTCTAGCTAATGGTTTGGTAAATATGTCTGCAATCATATCATATGAAGGACAGTAAACTAAGCTAACTAAGTTATTCTCTATAGCTTCACATATGAAATGATGTCTAATATCTATGTGCTTAGTTCTAGCATGAAAAGTTGGATTTCTACCTAATTGTATACATCCCTGATTATCTTAATGTAAAGTAATACAAGTTTTTGGACATAGGCCTAAATCTGTAAAAAGCTTTCTTAACCACATTGCTTCTGTTGTAGCTTCATAGGCTGCCATATACTCTGCCTCTGTGGTAGAAAGTGCTAAGGTTGGTTGCTTTCTTGAATTCCATGAAACTGCTCCTTGACAGTAAAGAGAGGTGTATCCTGTGGTTGATCTTCTGTCCTCTAAGTTTTGTCCCCAATCAGCATCAGAAAATCCTGTGAGATTCTGTTCTGAATCCTTAGAAGTGTATCTTAAGCAGATATAAGCAGTTCCTCTTAGGTATCTAAAAATTTGCTTAACTGCTGCAATATGATCTGATCTATAGTTCTGATTAAGTTGGCTGACAACTCCCACCAAATATGAGATGTCTGACATGTTCCAAGCATAATACACATCCAACTGCCAACCATAGATTAATAAGGAAAGTCAGGGCTTTCAGATGGCACCAAGCTCTGTTGATTTGGTTCAGTTTTGATCAAGTTAAGGTTTGTCTCCATTGGGGTAGCTGCTGGTTTACAGTCTTCCATTTGCTACTTCTTTGGTATATCTTGAATATTATTGAATTGGCTTAGGGTGATAGTCTGGGTACTTCTGTCTATTGAGAACTTAATCCCTAAGTAGTAACTGAGTACTCCTAACTTGGACATGTTGAACTCCCTAGATAGGCTGGATTTAGTCTCTTCCTATCTTTCTAGGTAATTGGGGGCTATAATAAGCTCATTTGCAAATAGAGCTAATAGAACTGGACCTGCTCTATCTGGCTGATAGTATATACTATAGTCAGCATTACTCCTTTTGAAACTCAAAGATTCCAAATAAGAATCTATCTTGCAATTCCAGGCTCTTGGTGATTGTTTGAGACCATTCAGTGACTTTTTAAGCTGCAGACCAAATGGGGGGTTATCTTGGTCAGCAAACACATCAGGCTGGTCCATATACACGTCCTCATCAAGTTCTTCATTCAAAAATGAAGTTTTTACATCCATTTGGTAAATAAAGAACTTATATTTGGCTGCAATAGCCAATATTAATCTGATGGAATTAAACTTGGCTACCAGTGCAAAGGTCTCAGTATAGTCAAGTCCTTTTGTTTGAGAGTATCCTATGGCCGCAAGTTTTACTTGGTATCTTTCAATTGTACCATCAGCCTTGTATATTGTCTTGAAAACCCATCTGCATCCATTTGATGTTGGTTGATTGATAATTTGACCAAGTCCCAAGTTTGATTTTCCATCAGGGCCTGATATTCCTCAGTCATTGCAGATCTCCAAAACTTTGTCTGAGTGCTATTTAGGGCCTCTTTTACAGTCTGGGGCTCATAAATATGGAATGAATAGGCATAGGCCAAGTTTGTACCCTCATTGATATAGTAATTTGGGCTATTTCTTGTCCAATTGGATCTCTGGGCATTTGATACTAGAGTGATCACTTCTATGATATTCCTGGGCACTGATTCTGGCTGAACCATGGTTGAAGAGTCCTGTGGAGCAAAAAAATCTTCATTGTTTGCTCTGATTTGAACCTGACATTTGGTGGACTTGAGATCAGATTTTTGTCATCATCTGAAGTCATTTTTTGTGAAAATTTTGAATTCGCATCCAACAACACATCCCTGGACTTGACTAGCTTCATTGATTTGGTATTGTAGAGTCTGTATGCTTTACTCTCATTGCAGTAACCCAAAAATATTCATTTTCACTTTTTGGCTCATATTTTGACTGATTTCCGGGCAGTTTCTTAATGTATTCTGTACACCAAAATATTCTTAGATGTTCTGCACTTGGTCTGTATCCATGCCATGCTTCAACTGGAGTAGAATCACAAAGTATTATGTTGTAAATCCTATTTTTAAGGTATACAGCTGTAGCAACTAATTCTGCCCAAATATTATAGGATGATTTTTGATCATGGATCATAGATCTTGCCATATCAATTGTTGATCTGTTAGCATGTTCTGCTACTCCATTTTTCTGTGGGGAGCATGGTACAGTAGTCTCTTGCTTTATCCCATGAATTTTGCAGAAGTGGATGAAGAGTTTTGAGGTATATTCTCCACCATTGTCAGAGCGTATTTTCTTGACTTTTTCACCAGTTTCTCTCTTGACCATGGCTTTAAGCTCACTGAACCTAGACTGAGCTTCTTGCTTTCTCACTATGAAGTAGACCCATGTGTATCTTGTATAATCATCAACAACAGTGATTAAGTACTTCATCCCACCTAAGGATGAATTTTGCATAGGTCCGCACAGATCTGAGTGAGTTAGATCTAATTTTTTCTTAGTTTTGAGTAACTCAGAGCTCTTGAACAGCTGTCTGGCTTATTTCCCATATATGCAGGCCTCACAGTGCTCCAAATTAGCTGGGGGATCAATTTTTACTCCAGAAATTAGCTGATCTTTGATCATTTTGTGCAAATAATCAAAATTGATGTGCCCAAATCTCCTGTGCCAAAGCATTGGTGTCTCTTCATTCAAGTTACTTATATTGGCTTCCAAATGTGATGGAATATAAGTCAACTTGTATAGACTCTGATCTCTGATACACAAAGCAATATGGGCACCATTTTGATCAGTGATCTTGCATCCAGAATTGTCAAAGCTGTAACTGAGTCCTTCTGAAGTGGCCTTGCTTACAGATAGTAGGTTCTTGGCCATTTCTGGTACATAGAGTACTTCTTTGAAGGTCAGTGTATAGCTTTCTTCACTGCTTCTAAGGTTTACTTGGATAGTTCCTTCTCCCACTGCATCAAGTGCTCTATCATCACCCATGAAAACCTTCATAATTGGAATTTCTTGATATTGGGTAAGAAGTTCTTTTTGGTGTGTAAAGTGTTGAGAAGCTCCAGAGTCAATATACCACGTCTGAGAATCCTTTTTTGTGGTCATATTTAGTGCAGATATGAATAGTCTGTCTTCAGTTGTTGCAGCATTTCCATATTCAGGCTTCTTTTGTTGATAATCTCTCTTTTTGAGACACCGGTCTGATGTGTGTCCTTTCCTTGGTTGGCTGGTCTGGCAGATTAGATGTCAGGAGTCTCATAAAGGTAGAAGTTTGCTTTGCCTCTAGGAGTACACGTTTCATCTCTGCAATGCAAGGAATGCCAGACTTGTCATCCTTGGCTGCATGTAAGTCAACTTTCCTTGCCAATTCCTGGGGAAGCCCTTGTGCCAGGTAAAGTGTTATGGTAAACTCAGTTATAGCCTGGGACTCTAGGAGTGGCTTGGCCACATCTTCATACTGTTGAATGAACTCTTCAAGTGTTAGCTTGGAGAGTCCTGTCCTTCCAAAGTGTCTGAGGTCTTCAATTCCATAGTATATCTGGGGTCTACCATACTCGGTCTGTAGGTAGGTCTTCATTAAGGCCCAATCAGTCAGAATGTCTCCTTGTCTGAGAAGCTTAGTGGTAATATCATTGGTGCAGTAGTAGGGGAAGTCTTCAGCCATTTCTTGTTCAGATTGGCTGCACATCTTGCAGAGCTTCTCCCAATTGAATATGAAGTTTTCCACATTCTTTCCATCAAACTGTGGGGCTCCATGTGAGAGTGGTAATGGCATAGAGTTCATTTTGGGTAGGTAGGTTGGTGTTATAGTCTTGATAATATTGGTAGTCTCTTTTCAATAAATGGGTAACGGCTCAAATCTTCAGGTAAATCTTGTTGGGTCCTAGGGAGCTTGTATGAACCCCCCATGTTGGGTGCCAAATATGTGGTGGTGTATAAGTCCAAAGGGCAAAATACAGCCAACACTTCTCAAGTGTGAATGTGTGTGGGGTGTTCACTGGGTGCAATAACCTCTGGCAAAATCTTGCTATGAATACTGGGTCTTTTGTCTAATCTAATGTGAAGGGGGATAAAGCCTCAAGCTTGTCAAGGAAAAACTATTGAACTACAATCCCCAACTTAGTTGGTGTCTTAACAAAAGTTTATAATGGCTTCAACATCCTTTGAGATGACAATGTACTAAAGCTTCCAAAGTCAAAACAACTGTAAACTCCACCAACAGGGACTTGATAAGAATGCAGCTTTAACCAATAGTTACAAAGACTGAAAAGTATCTTTGCCTGTACAAGAACAAACTTGGGAAAACAGTCAAATATAATAAAATATACCTACTCTGAGTATTCCTCACAAGTAGTGCCTCCAAGGTCAGTTGGCTGTCAGCACAGTTTCCTGGGAGTATTGTTGGGTCTGAGTCAGAAAATAGTGGTAATAGGCAGCGGTGATCTCACTAATCAATAAGTCGGAATATTGGAAGAGGGATGATTTATTTTAAGGGATAGCCTTCCTTATATACTTTTTTTTCTACTCAAATTCTTGCTAGAAAATACTTTCTGGCAGTTTCCAGAAGGTAGTAGACAGCCAATCATGTCATTGTGTACTAAAAATAGCGCAAATTCTTGGCGGATTGTTCCATGAGACATAGTAGCACCTAGCCAATCAGGTAGTGGTAATATGAAACCCCTGTGTCATGTGGTTGCCTCTTATGGTAGTAGGATAGGAGGGTTATGAAACCAAGACAGTCACTTGACATGGGCACTGTTGGGGTACCTACCTTATATGGTAACTATCTTATCTTGGCATCTTGGCAAGGAATAAGAATAGCTTGTGCAATGGGTTAATAGTGACAAATAGTTTGTCAGGTTGCATAGTAATAATCACATAGACAAAATAGGAAATATTGCAAATTTGGGATGATACTAATATAGGGGGGTAATCCTTTTTTGGGAAGTGAGCGTATGGGAATGAGCACATCTGCCTGTGGGTGTCACTGTGACCCCACTACAGCGCTTGATTTTCTTAATTCTTCATCCAGGAGCCTTTCATATACATATTTTAAGGTCAAATCTTCAGTTCTGAACTCTATGGCTGATACAAGGCCCTGAATCCTCTCTGTCAGCCTATTCAGAATGGTATCTATCACATCCTTATTAGTGGTTGGTATGCCTACAGATTCCATTTCATTTACTAGCAGGGTAAATCTGTTAATTAAATTTTTCATTTTTTTCTCCTGGCTGCATCTTTGTAGTGAAGAATTTTCATCTCAGATACATTTTCTTAGCAGCTGAACATGACTGGTAGGTGTCTTTTGATGCCTTCCAGGCATTTTTTGCTGTTTTTGCTCTTGAGCATTGAATTAGCAATTTGTCCTTGACATTAAGGCAAATGCAGTTAAAGGCACTTTGTTCTTTCTTCTGGTACTTTAAGGCTTCCTCTCCCACATTTTTAGGAGGGCATTCTTTTCCAATGACAATATCCCAAAGGCCTCTTTCTTGTAGCAGCATCTTCATCTTCACCTTCCACACTTGGTAGTTAGATCCATCCAACTTTTCAGCAGGGGGGAGAATACCAGTATTAGCAGTGGTGGACATTGCAGAGAGTTACAGCTTAGGGCTCATAACCTGTTGCAAGAGTCTTGGAGATATTGAAAGTGATTGTGAAAAAATATAGATTAGACTTGTTCCATTATGCCATTGATCATAGTGCCAGAAAGTGCTGTATATTTTGTTATTAGTTTAATATTTTAGGGTCATATGCATGTCAATTTTGATCCCAAATTGGCACTGTATGGCACCATCTGGCATGCTATGGCACTTTTGGGCAATATGATCAGCTGGAATGATGTAACAAGTTGACTATGTGCTTTTCACTTATTGATTTAGTGAATGTAAAAGTAGTATTCATACTTTTACATGGTCTTGCATAGCAGACACATAAAATAGGGTAATGAAGGTCTCAAGAATGTGTGTGCAAAGTTTGGGGCTGTTTGGACAACTTTGAGAATTTTCATGTTCTGGGTACCTGGTATTTTGGCAAGAATATTCTAAGTCCCAACAAGAAATTTGGCCAGTATTCTCTAGGATGTGAAAGTAATGATCTAAGTGACTAATTTAGGTGAATAATTAGGTGGAATTACAAACTTTTACAACATTCACAAGAGTTGGAAGCACAGCCAATTGAGCTACACTCCTGTGAAGTAGATGAGTTTGCAGAGAAAGGCAATTTGTCTACCACACCCTCCAGGTCCTCCATTGTTGATAGAGTAGAGATCATACTAACAAACAAAGTAAAAACTTCAAAAACTGAAAATGTTATCACAATGTGCTCAATGGTATCTTGGAACATTAATAGACACACCAAGAGGTTGCAACACTTCTTCAAGAGCAGTGCTTAGGAAAATGCACTTGAATATTGCAAGGACTTATTGCAAAGACTGGTGGATGAGGAGCTTGACCTTGCAGTGGCAGCTGAAAACCAGGACATATGGGAACCAGTCAATGAACAGTGTCATAAAACTGTAGGGTTCCTGCTAAAGTCATGGAAACAGAGCATTGCAGCAGAAATACATATTCATTGGTGGATTTTTTGGAGTAACTTGTCAAGTGTGGGGCTTGGCTTAATGTTGGTGTAAGGTATAAGGACTTATATAGGTAAATTCAATTGGCAATTAGGGTACAACTGAAGTTTCAACAGAAATAAATCAATATGTATGCATGAGAGTGTGAGAAATAGCTGAGTCAGGTAGTAATGAGTGTGTAAAAGAGGCAGTACCCAATCAATGCACACAAATGTAGGAGGTGATAGCGTGTCTGGGATCAGAAAGTGAGAAAATTGGCAGAGAACAAATCAAAAGCCACATTAGTATTGTGGTGATGAAAATTTTGACTAAGTTTGATATAATATCTGAGGTGAAATTATTTTTTGATGGTCTTTACACAGTGTCCTGATGGGATCAATACCTCTTAGTCATGGGATTCAGAGTTTGTGAAGGCCTTTTAATGGCATCATCACAATAATCTTTCATAGGGCAAGTGCTTGTTGCACCTGCCTCAACTTTGCATTACTTCACTGATTACCCATGCATTGAGGCTGATTAGCCTCTTAATGTTGAAGGCATAGGTGCCTCCATATGCACATCTGTCCTCAGTACCTTCCAGCACTTCCGGGCTGCTCTCCATATGCCAAAACATCTCATCTGTGATGGACTCAAAGGTAATATTCTAGATGAAATGGGGATTTAGTAGTACTTGCAACTCTACTTGTCTTCCTATCTTCCAACACATCTACTGCATAGGAAACTACCTAAAGTTGAAGCAAGGCCCAATATTCTCTACATGCTGAGCAAGATGAAGTAGCAAATGCATATAATGGTGGTCAAGATCTATGTGCTCAGCTTTATGTTTGCAATATAGCTGCTGATTTCCTATCACAAACTCTGTGCATAAAGACTGTGGCTGTGTCTAGTTGTTATTAGTGATCCACTTCTGGTTAAATACTCCTGTAATGTCAACATATGACTCCCAATGCTTCCAATGCTAACTTGGTGGAAGTGGCTTCAGAGGGCCACTTGACTCAATACATGTGCAAATCATACATTCCTTGCATTTGGATTGTTTCATATGCATATGAATATTGATTGGAGCCTATATGAAGTACTTTGGGAATTAGATACTCTGCAATATCTTGCAATTATATCAAGTTTTGCTAGGATCTTAAAGGATTTATTTAGCTTAAAATGCACCATGTAAAACTTCATCATTAGTATAAAGATAGTGTTGAAAAGTAAATGCATTGCCCTAGATGGAAAGCTTTTGCTCTAACAGATACCCTCTATCTTAAGTTTTACTGGTTTCCAATTAATTCCATATGCTGGCTGATGGCATATAGCTTGCCAACTTTGCTGCAGTCGCACACTAGACTTGTTCCGTTGGATAGTGCCACATTGAGCCATGAGTGCCAAATGATGCCAAAGTGTGCCAGAGAGGTCAAGTGAGCCTATACTTGGCCACAGAGTGTGAAACATAGCTCTGCATCTTCATGTAAAGCAGCCCTTGTGTTTCACTCATTGTGCAGGAGAAAATCCATTTTTTGACCTTTTTTTGTGGACCAATGTAGCTCAGGATGTGAAAGAGCACAGGAGAACTGAAGATATGCATCTGGTACTCAATACCCATGGCACTCTGAATCTAGCTCCTGTAGCTTGTATCATATCACAAAAATGAATGGCACTATCTTGGTCCACTGGTACTATCTGGCACTATAAGTGCTTTGTGTAGATCTTATTTTAGGGCTAATATTTAATTATAGTGCCAGATAGTACCAGTGGACCAAGATAGTGCCATTCATTTTTGTGACATGATACAAGCTACAGGAGCTAGATTCAGAGTGCCATGGGTATTGAGTACCAGATGCATATATTCAATTGGCTTGTGCTCTAACACATCCTGCATAACATTGATCCAAAAAAAAAGGACAAAAAATGGATTTTCTCCAACTCAACAGGTGAAACACAGGGGCTGCTTTGCATGAAGATGCAGAGCTATGTTTCACACTCTGTGGCCAGGTAGAGGCTCACTTGGCCTCTCTGGCACACAATGGCATCATTTGGCACTCATGGCTCAATGTGGCACTATCCAACAGAACAAGTCTACTGACTTCTGTACATTCTGTCTGTGGGAAGATGAAGTTCCTAGTGTTGGTGTTTGGATAACAATACTGTGTACAAATTATGAGGTAAATCCAATGTATCACAGACATTTGAGAGCAATACCTGCCATTATGCCCAAAAAAGCCAGCAATCTTGTTGATGGCTGGGGTATCTCCAATGCAGATAATAATTTGAGCTTTGATATAATAGACTTGTTCCATTGTGCCATTGATCAAAGTGCCAGAGAGTGCTGTATATTTTGTTATTAATTTGATATTTTTGGGTTGTATGCATGTCAATTTTGATCCCAAATTGGCACTGTATGGCACCATCTGGCACTCTGTGGCATGATCAGGCACCATCTGGCATGCTATGGCACTATTGGGCACTATGATCAGCTGGAATGATGGAACAAGTCTAATAGCCATTTAGTAGTTTCCTGCTGAAGAGCATACAAAATTAATCCAGCAATGGATACAGGTAGGTATCCAGGCTGGACAGTGATTTAGGCCTAGGTACCAGTGAGGCTACCTTCATATTTCTGCTGTGATATTGTAAGAAAGATGGAAGATTCAGGTTGATGAGAATCAGAGGCCAGCAGAGCTTGCTGGTAGAATTCTTATTCAATGAGAATCCATCAGGGGCTAAGGGAAAGGCATGGTCATATATACCTTCAAAGTAGCCCTTGCTTTTTAGTCGTTTGTAATGTTTGCCATCAAATGTATTGAAAATGCTTGTGCTTGATTGTTACTGAGCACAGTTATTTATAGCTTCACAATACTTGTTGGACTGCACAAGCTTCTTTAGATGGAGTAGTACTGGAATATATCCTGAGTGTGGGCAATCTTTTCCTCCTATAGTGGTGGATTGCTGAAAAATTGGAGACCATACAATAGTGGCATTTTCTGATGTGAGTTGTGGTAAAAGAAAGCATTACACTACTATAATACTTCAAACAATATTGCACTCATATCTTTATTTTGCCATTTGCTATTGTGGCACACAAATGAAAGATCAAGAATTTCCAACCATGAAGGACAAATGCTCAAGACCCCAACAAGCAATCCACCCAAGAAAATTATGCCATGTAAAGCACTCAGTAGCCAGTACATGTTTCAATTTCACCTCATTTGAAGCAGTATTTGAGGAGTTATGATCAAAAGAGTCCAATAAACATATATACAAGGCCTCTATTGCTAGGATTACTATGGT
Source organism: Basidiobolus meristosporus CBS 931.73 (assembly GCA_002104905.1). NCBI lineage: Eukaryota > Fungi > Basidiobolomycota > Basidiobolomycetes > Basidiobolales > Basidiobolaceae > Basidiobolus > Basidiobolus meristosporus. The sequence goes on along the minus strand of MCFE01000378.1, from coordinate 59,869 downwards.
GACTTTGATTGTGTGCAACTTTTGGACCAGCAAATCAAATCATGTGGAATTCTCACAGGTTCTGTGCCTATGTCCAATCTGTGCCACTGCAAATTTTAGCTTCATACTACAGGTATTACTTGTGTTGTAAAAATTTGTATTTCCACCTAAATATTCACCTAACTTAGTCACTTAGATCATTACCCTCAAATCCTAGAGAATACAGACCAAATTCCTTGTTGGGATTTACTTGGAATATTTTCACTAAAATACCAGGTACCCAGAACATGAAAATTCTCAAAGTTGTCCAAACAGCCCCAAACTTTGCACACATGTTCTTGGGACCTTCCTTAACTTATTCTACATGTTTGTAGTGCCAAGACCCGGTAAAAGTATAAATACTACTTTTTCATTCAATAAATCATTAAGTGAAAACCACATATTCTACTTGTTATCCAAATCACTTCCAATATCTCCAAGACTCTTACAACAGGTTATGAGCCCCAAGCTGTCACTCTCGGCAATGTCTACTACTGCTATTACTGGAATTTTTCCCTCTGCTGAAAAGTTGGATGGATCTAACTACCAAGTGTGGAAGGTGAAGATGAAGATGCTGCTACAAGAAAGAGGCCTTTGGGATATTGTCATGGGAGAAGAATGCCCTTAAAAACATGGGAGAGGAAGCCTTAAAGTACCAGAAGAAAGAACAAAGTGCCTTTAGCTGCATCTGCCTTAATGTCAAGGACAAATTGCTAATTCAATGCTCAAGAGCAAAAACAGCAAATAATGCCTGGAAGGCATCAAAAGACACCTACCAGTCATGTTCAGCTGCCAAGAAAATTTATCTGAGACAAAAATTCTTTACTACAAAGATGCTGCCAGGAGAAGAAATGAAAAATCTAAATAACAGAATTACCCTGCTGGTAGATGAGATGGAATCTGTGGGCGTTGTGGTGGTGTATAGGTCCAAGGGAGAGATACGTCCAACACTTCTCAAGTGTTTTGTGTGTTGGGTGTTCACTGGGTACAATAACCTCTGGCAAAAGCTTGCTAGGAATACTTGGGTTCTGTGTCTAATCTAATGTGAAGGGGAATAAAGCCACAAGCTTGTCAAGGGAAAACTATTGAGCTACAATCCCCAACTTAGTTGGCGTTGTAGTGGGGTGACAGTGACACCCACTGACAGATGTGCTCATTCCCTTATTTCTACTTCCCTATATCTCTACTACACTTATTTTAGTTTTATCCCATTTGTCTTACCCAATCAGTACTATCCCATAAGCCGGTTGACTATCACACCTGCTTACCTTATTGCATAAGTTACCCCTCACTTTATGTAAGATTACTAGCTACAAGTACTTCTATATTAGGCAAGTACTTGCGCCGGTACCCGTGACACATGATCAACCCGTGTCACCATCCCTACCATTTCCATACTATATATGGTATCCCCATGTTACACAGGTTCCAGAATACTGATTCCTGATTGGTTGGATGTGCTGTGCCTCTTAGAACCTTCTGGCATGTACTTAGAACATTCTTAGGTCATTCTGATGTCATTAAGATTTCTATTGATCTCTGGAACCTTCTGGAACACCATGATTAGTAATCACTTAGCCAGTGAGAAAAGTATATAAGGGAGGCTATCCCTCAACAATAAATCATCTAAGTTGCCAACTAAGTTGGGGATTGTAGCTTAATAGTTTTCCCTTGACAAGCTTGTGGCTTTATTCCCCTTCACATTAGATTAGAAACAGAACCCAAGTATTCCTAGCAAGCTTTTGCCAGAGGTTATTGCACCCAGTGAACACCCCACACACAAAACACTTGAGAAGTGTTGGACATATCTCTCCCTTAGACCTATACACCATCACAGCATCTTAACAAAAGTATGTGCTGGGTTCAGCATCCTTTGAGATGACAATGTACTAAAGCTTCCAAAGTCAAAACAGCTGTAAACTCCACCAGCAGGGACTTGATAAGAATGCAGCTGTGGTCAATAGTTACAAAGACAGAAAAGTATCTTTGCCTGTACAAGAACAAACTTGGGAAAGAATCAAATATAATAAAAGATACCTACTCTGAGTATTCCTTGCAAGTAGTGCCTCCAAGGTCAGTTGGCTGTCAGCGTGGTTTCCTGGGAGTGTCCTGTGGTCTAGGGTTGGAAGTTCAGGTAGCAGCAGGTAGCAGTGATCACACTAATCAACAAGTTGGTATATTGATAAAAGGGATGATGATTTATTGTTGAGGGATAGCCTCCCTTATATACTTTTCTCACTGGCTAAGTGATTACTAATCATGGTGTTCCAGAAGGTTCCGGAGATCAATAGAAATCTTAATGACATCAGAATGACCTAAGAATGTTCTAAGTACATGCCAGAAGGTTCTAAGAGGCACAGCACATCCAACCAATCAGGAATCAGTATTCTGGAACCTGTGTAACATGGGGATACCATATATAGTATGGAAATGGTAGGGATGGTGACATGGGTTGATCATGTGTCACGGGTACCGGCGCAAGTACTTGCCTAATATAGAAGTACTTGTAGCTAGTAATCTCACATAAAGTGAGGGGTAACTTATGCAATAAGGTAAGCAGGTGTGATAGTCAACCGGCTTATGGGATAGTACTGATTGGGTAAGACAAATGGGATAAAACTAAAATAAGTGTAGTAGAGACATAGGGAAGTGGAAAATAAGGGAATGAGCACATCTGTCAGTGGGTGTCACTGTCACCCCACTACAGCATACCAACTACTGATGAGGATGTGATAGTTACCATCCTGAATAGTCTGACAGACATGTTTCAGGGCCTTGTATCAGCCCTAGAGTCCAGAACTGAAGATTTGACCTTTAATTACATATATGGAAGGCTCCTGGATGAAGAATTAAGAAAATCAAGCGTCAATAAACAGAAGAAGAAAATGCTTTAATAAGCAATAATAACCAACAAAGGAGGTACCCAAGACCCTACAATAGCAACAGCAGCCTATTTTGCAGCTACTGCAACAGGAAAGGACACACACCAGACTGGTGTCTCAAAAAGAAAGATAATCAGCAAAAGAAGCCTGAATATGGAAATGCTGCAACATCTGAAGACAGACTATTCATATCTGCACTAAATATGACCACAAACAAGGATTCTCAGATGTGGTATATTGACTCTGGAGTTTCTCAACACTTTACACACCAAAAAGAACTTCTTACCCAATATCAAGAAATTCCAATTATGAAGGTTTTCAGGGGTGACTATAGAACACTTGATGCGGTGGGAGAAGGAACTATCCAAGTAAACCTTAGAAGCAGTGAAGGAAGCCATACACTGACCTTTAAAGAAGTACTCTATGTACCAGAAATAGCCAAGAACCTACTCTCTGTAAGCAAGGCCACAGCAGAAGGACTCAGTTTCAGTTTTGACAATTCTGATACAGGATTACTGATCAAAATGGTGCCCATATTGCTTTGGGCATCAGAGATCAGAGTCTATACAAGTTGACTTATATTCCATCATATTTGGAAGCCAATATAAGTAACTTGAATGAAGAAACATCAATGCTTTGGCACAGGAGATTTGGACACATCAATTTTGATTATTTGTGTAAAATGATCAAAGATCAGCTAATTTCTGGAGTGAAAATTGATCCCCTAGCTAATTTGGAGCACTGTGAAGCCTGTATATATGGGAAACAAGCCAGACAACTGTTCAAGAGCTCTGGGTTAATCAGAACTAAGAAAAAATTAGATCTAATTCACTCAGATCTGTGTGGACCTATGCAAAATTTATCCTTAGGTGGGATGAAGTATTTAATCACTTTTATTGATGATTATACAAGATACACATGAGTCTACTTCATGGAAAGAAAGGAAGAAGCTCTGTCTAAGCTCAGGGAGTTTAAAGACATGGTGGAGAGAGAAACTGGTGAAAAAATCAAGAAAATACGCTCTGACAATGGTGGAGTATATACCTCAAAACTCTTCATCCACTTCTGCAAAATTCATGGGATAAAGCAAGAGACTACTGTTCCATACTCCTCACAGCAAAATGGAGTAGCAGAACATGCTAACAGATCAATAATTGATATGGCAAGAACTATGATCCATGATCAAAAATTATCCTATTATTTTTGGGCGGAATCAGTGCCACTGCTGTATACCTTAAAAATAGGAGTTATAACAGAGTACTTCGTACTTCTACTCCATTTGAAGCATGTATGGATACAGACCAAGTGCAGAACATCAAAGAATATTTGGGTGTACAGCATATGCCAAAAAACTGGCAGGAAATCAGTCAAAATTTGAGTCAAGAAGTGTAAAATGCATATTTTTGGGCTACTGCAATGAGAGTAAGGTGTACAGACTCTACAATACCAAAGCAAAGAAGCTTATCAAGTCCAGGGATATGTTGATTGATGAAAATGCAAAACTTTCACAAAAAATTGATTTCAGATGATGACAAGAATTTGATCTCAAGTTCACCAATTGTTAGGATTGAATCAGAGCAAAACAATGAAAATTTTTTCACTCCAGAGGACTCTACAACCATGGTTCAGCCAGAATCAATGCCCAGGAATATCCCAGAAGTGATCATTCCGGTATCAAATGCCCAGAGCTCCAATCAGACAAGAAATAGCCCAAATTACTATATCAATGAGGGTACAAACTTGGCCTATGCCTATTCAGTCCATATTGATGAACCCCAGACTGTAAAAGTGGCCCTAAATAGCCCTCAGACAAAGTTTTAGAGATCTGCAATGACTGAGGAATATCAGGCCCTGATGGAAAATCAAACTTGGGACTTAGTCAAATTACCAATTGACCAAAAATCAATTGGATGCAGATGGGTCTTCAAGACAAAATACAAGGCTATTGGTGCAATTGAAAGATACAAAGCAAGACTTGTAGCCAAAGGATACTCTCAAACAAAAGGACTTGACTATACTGAGACCTTTGCACTGGTAGCCAAGCTTAATTCCATCAGATTAATATTTGCTATTGCAGCCAAATATAAGTTTTTATTCATCAAATGGATGTAAAAACTGCCTTTTTGAATGGAGAACTTGATGAGGACATATATATGGACCAGCCTGATGGGTTTGCGCACCAAGATAACCCCCATTTGGTCTGCAAGCTTAAAAAGTCACTATATGGTCTCAAACAATCACCAAGAGCCTGGCATTGCAAGATAGATTCTTATTTGGAATCTTTGAGTTTCAAATGAAGTAATGCTGACTACAGTATATACTATAAGCCAGATAGAGCAAACCCAGCTCTATTAGCTCTATATGTGGATGATCTTATTATAGCCACCAATAACCTAGAAACATTGGAAGAGACTAAATCCAGCCTATCTAGGGAGCTCAAGATGTCCAATCTAGGAGAACTTAGTTACTACTTGGGGATTAAGTTCTCCAGAGACAGAAGTACCCAGACTATCACCCTAAGCCAATCAAAGTATATTCAAGATATACTGAAGAAGTACCAAATGGAAGACTCTAAACCAACAGCTACCCCAATGGAGACAAACCTTAACTTGGTCAAAACTCAACCAAATCAAGAGAGCTTGGTGCCATCTGAAAGCCCTGACTTTCCTTATCAATCAATGGTCAGCAGTCTGCTGTATATCATGCTTGGAACACGTCCCGATATCTCATATTCAGTGGCAGTTGTCAGCCAACATAATCAGGACTATGGATCTGATCATATTGCAGCAGTTAAGCAGATTTTTAGATACCTAAAAGGAACTGCTGATATCTGCTTAAGATACACTTACAAGGATCCAGAGAAGGATTTTGTGGGATACTCTGATGCTGATTGGGAACAAAATTTAGAAGACAGAAGATCCACCACAGGATGTACCTTTCTTTACTGTAAAGGAGCAATTTCATGGAACTCAAGAAAGCAACCAACTGTAGCACTTTCCACCACAGAAGCAGAGTATTTGGCAGCCTGGGAAGCTACAAAAGAAGCAATGTGGTTAAGAAAGCTTTTTACAGATTTAGGTCTATGTCAAAAAACGCCTATTACTTTATTTCAAGATATTCAAGGATGTATACAATTAGGTAGAAATCCAACTTTTCATGCTAGAACCAAGCACATAGATATTAGACTTTATTTCATATGTGAAGCTATAGAGAATAACTTAGTTAGCCTAGTTTACTGTCCTTCATATGAAATGATTGCAGACATATTTACCAAACCATTAGCTAGAGACAAGTTTCAATATCTTAGGTCAAAATTAGGACTAGTCAGTATGAACATTTAGCTGAGTGGGAGTGTTGTAAAAATTTGTATTTCCACCTAAATACTCACCTAACTTAGTCACTTAGATCATTACCCTCAAATCCTAGAGAATACTGACCAAATTCCTTGTTGGGATTGACTTAGAATATTTTCACCAAAATACCAGGTACCCAGAACATGAAAATTCTCAAAATGTTGTCTAAACAGCCCCAAACTTTGCACACATGCTCTTGGGACCTTTCTTAACCTATTCTATGTGTTTGTAATCCAAGACCAGGTAAAAGTATAAATACTACTTTTTCATTCAATAAATCATCAAGTGAAAACCACATAATCTACTTGTTCTCTAAATCACTTCCAATATCTCCAAGACTCTTACAACAACTTGAACAATTGACTAAAAACCTTGATCCTTGCAAATTGCGATATATATGACTTCCTCAGCTAAAAGCCAAAAAAGATGGCCTCTCTTTGCTGAATCTCCACACTACACTTACAAGTTTGAAGGTTACAAGATTTCTCTTTTGTCACTTGCACTGTTGAGTATTCTGACTTTGATTGGTACTATACAAGTAAAGAGACTGGATAGCTCACAAGAATCCTATCCAAGATCTGCAAGAAAACTACCACTTATCTGTTGAAAAGTCCTCCCTAATATGCCCCTTCACTTTAAAGACACTCCTGTAGAGACCACTGTAAGTAGCCCCTCTACTCCAAAGAAACCCCTTTAGGTCTAAAGACCCATATGGAGACCCCTTTACCATACCCTTTAGTTTAAGGGGAGCTCAATATTTCTAAACAAGGAAGCATCTTCTTAGAAAGTAAAGTGCCTTCCAAATAAGAAAAAGTTAGCATAGAACCATATAGGCCCAATAGTAAACCAAAGCTCAGAATTCTGCTCTAGAAGTGGTAAGGACTGCCTCCGGTATATTTTGAGCCTCTGACTGAGGATAATTGTGAAAGCTATATCTTCTACAAGTATATCAAACTCCCAATAATCTATCCCAATATTAGCATACTGAAAGTTGTTGTATACTGTTGATTAGCCTTTACATTGCAGGACATGCTCCAGACTACTCATAATATAGTACAACAGAATACACATGGTAGCTGTGAGTAAGCAAATAAAATGGGGTGATTCTACAATGAAATATGTGAATGGTGCAAGGGGAGGTACCAACAGGAAATGCCACTTGGTAAATTGATACAGTAGCATTATACAGTACTAGATGTAGGCCACTATACTGCTGTTATAATGCAAACAGATGTCTGCATTAAGGCTGTCAAAATACTCTCAAGTTTCTTGCTGCTCAAGTAAGTGTAGATTGCAACAAGACCATCAGAATGCTATCAAGGTCCCATTGCACAACCACCTGAGCACCATCAACTTTACCTACCTATATAGCAGTAGAGTCAGCATAATTCTATAACAATTCCATCATAAGATTGTAAAGAGCATCAATGATTCCAAGCCACTGGCGTTTTGATGGCCTCATTGCAGGATTTTGACAGCTGATCTGGATTGGATCCACCTGTGGGACCAAATTATTTCTCATAGGGTGTACTTGTACTTCAACAATATCTCTTTATTATTGACCAAGTTGTGCATGGGGCATTTCAGGTTAAGTCAGCCCTTTGAGATACGGGAAAAACTTGAAGGAATTGGCAAGGTATTACAGAGCATCCACTACCCAATGTATTTTCACAAGCTCCAAACAATATACACATGCATATGCAACAATATCAATGGAAGGATTGGACATTTATTTGTTCAAGTTGCCTTCTGAAGCAATTTCTACCCAGAGTACATTGGAAGGATTGGGAGTTGTATGCTGACATTGAAGGAATTTTTATCCAGAAGCAGATCATCAATGCCAAAATTTGGTGCATCTACAGTTTTTATGCAAGGAGTTTGCAGCAGGATTTGAGTGGCTGTACTGCAAGCATACAGCTGAGCATGTAGATCTCTGGTGCTACTGCACACACAGACTACTCCAGCCTGCCTGGTGTGTGGAGTATATTGGGTGTTGCATTACCTAATGGGAGTTTCCTATGAAGTGCATGTGTGGGAAGTAGGAAGACAAGTCAAGTTGCAAGTACTACCATATACCAATCTCATCAAGAATATAACCATCAAGTCCATCATAGAGTGATGAGTTGGCACATGGAGGACAGCCATGAAGAGCTGGAAAATACTGAGCCAAAATGTGCACATAGAAATACTTATGCCTTTGGCATTAAGAAGCTAAGTATCTGCAATTCATAGATGTTCAGTTAAGCTATGCAAGGTTGAGTTGGACACAACAAGCAACTAATTACTGTCAGAACAACTTTACCAAAGTATGCCAGATTTCTTTTGGTCAGCTTTGATCATACATGAAGAATTGTCAAAATTGAAACAGAGTACTTCTGCTGTGAACTTACTGATAGATAGTAGATCCCTGGCTATTACCTGTGCTTGGAGTACTTCTTTGAATGTAAGTGTGTGGCTTTCTTCACTGCTTCTAAGGCTTACTTGGATGTTTCCTTTGCCAACTGCATCAAGTGTTCTATTAACACCTATGAAACCATCTTAATTGAAATTTCTTGATATTGGGTAAAAAGTTCTTTTTGGTGTGTGAAATGTTGAGATGCTCCAGTGCCAGTATACCATGTTTAAGAACTCTTGTTTGTGGTTATATTGAGTGCAGATATATATAGTGTATCTTCTGCTGTTGTGGCATTTCCATTTTCAGGCTTTTTCTGCTGATTTTTTCTCTTTTTAAGGCACTGGTCAGATGTGTGTCCTTTACTTTAGCAGTAGTTGCAAAACAGGTTGCTATTACCTTTGAAGGATCTTGTGTACTTTATTTATAGGCTATTGTTGCTTATTAAAGCATTTTCTTTTTCCTTCTTATTGGCACTTGATTTTTTTAATTCTTCATGCAAGAGCCTTCCATGTACATAATTTAAGGTCAGATCTTCATTTCTGGACTCTAGGGCTGATACAAGGCCCTAAAACCTGTCTGACAGGCTATTCAGGATGGTAACTGTTGCATCCTCATCAATAGTTGGTATGCTCACAGATTCAGTCTCATCCATCAGCAGGGTGACTCAGTCAATTAGATCTTTCATTTCTTCTCCTGGGATCATCATTGTAATAAAGAATTTTTTCTCAGATACATTTTCTTAGCAGCTGAACATGACTGGTAAGTGTCTTCTAATGCCTTCCTGGCATTCTTTGCCATTTTTGCTCTCAAGCATTGAATTAGCAATATGTGTTTGACATTGGGGCAAATGCAGTTAAAGGCACTTTGTTCTTCCTTCTGATACTTGGTGGCCTCCTGGTGCACACTTTTGGAGGGAATTCTACTCCCATGACAATATCCCAAAGGCTGCTTTCTTGTAGCAGCATCTTCATCTTCACTATCCACACTTGGTGGTTAAGTCCATCCACCTTTACAGCAGAAGGAAAGACTTTAGTAATAGCAGTAGTAGATATTGCAGCAAGTGACAGCTTGGGGCTCATAACCTGCTGCAAGAGTCTTGGATATATGGGAAGTGATTGGGAGGACAAGTTGATTATGTGATTTTCACTTAATGATTTGTTGAATGTAGAAGTAGTATTGATACTTTTTCATGGTCTTGGCATTACAAGCCTATAGGATAGGCTTAGGAAGGTCCCAAGAATATGTGTGCAAAGATTGGGGCTGTCTGGATAACTTATCTAATTTTCATGCTCTGAGTACTTGATATTTTGGTGAAAATGTCTCAGGTAAATCCCAACAATGAATTTGATCAGTATTCTCTAAGTTTTGTAGGTAACAATCTAAGTGACCAAGTCAGGTGAATATTGAGGTGGAATTACAAATTTATAACATTACACCCAATACATCATTAAGTGAAAACCACATACTCAACTTGTTCTTCCAATGACTTCCAATGTCTTGCAATCTCTTACAACATATACAAGTACTTTAGCTCAATAATCATGTTTTTAGTATATATCTTGCACCTAAACCACTCATATAATATAAACTCTATTTAGCTTATATTCAACTATTGAGTTGTTTTCTTAAAATTGAGCTTCTAGGATATTGACTACCTTCTAAAATCAGTGAAGGCCTGGAGGTTATCAGTATATCTGACTTCTCTAAAAGGCCCCATATTTTCTCCATCAAGCTGGCAAAAGGGCAACACTGCCTCCTTATTTAGAACACTGAGGAAAATATATTTCAGCATTAACAAGCTAAAGCAGATTCCTATGCCCTTGAGGCTGCGCATACCAATACTCAAAGCTCAACATTAGGCCTTTAAAGACTACAAACACCATTATGTTCATAGGAAATGACTTTGTTACTCAAATGGATACTTGTCTTATAGGAGTGAAATATGAGTTAGATTGGCAAAAGCAATGTGGATGTGGGGCCTGAATAGTTTAGGATCCCCACAGAGCTGATGGAATCAAGTCTGGATAGAGCTTGTTAGAATTTGGTAATATTACAGCATTCCTGAAGCCATGAAACATTTGGTCTCGAGCCATGAGCATGAAACTGGGCTATACAAAGTTTGCTGATACCACAACCGTAATATCGCCCCACTTGTAATGGCCGTGGTATGCTTAATGGCATTGGTAGTATTCCTAAAGATTATAGGTTTCTTGACCTTATTGACATCTCACAGGTGTGCATGGAAGTATCGGGACTGATGTCACCATGACAAAAAGACCCAAGAGGGAAGGAAATCTGAACAGTTGAACACACATCAAGGTAGGCACCACGATCATTTTGGGTACTTGATATAGCACCCTCCTAGATGTTTTGTTGAGGTCGACTACTCTTGCCCTGATTATCATTCATCTAATTCGCGGATTGTACCAACGCTCGAGCTAATTGCGTGATAAGTGCCATTTCCATCACGCAAGGGTTGCGCTTGTCTTGCGCAATTTTAGGCATGTCAAATACCAGATTCCGAATATAAATTCGTCGGTCTGGCTACCCCTTTCTACATCTCACTCGAATTCCCAGTAATCATTATGGAACAAAATACTCTTCGTCGTCGCGGTGTTGGCCTTATCGGTGTTGACAAAGAGCAGGTCTTTCCTGGATATACCCTCTTTGCCCCTCTTACTTCCCCAGATTCTGTTTATCTCGTCGACAACGACGGCAACCAGGTACACCAATGGAAACTTCCTTATCGTCCCGGTAGACATGCCCGCATCCTAGCTAATGGAAACCTGGCGGTTAACGGGGCGTTACCCGATGAGCCTCATCTGTTCTTATTCTGGGAAAAGTATCGCGGAGGAGCGATGTTACAGGTCGATCCCCAAGGAAACATCGTTCGTGAACACAAGGATCCTTACGCCCATCATGACGCCCACCACCAAGATAATGGCAATATACTGTATACAACCTTGGAGGAGCTATCCGATGAAGATGCCCAAAGGGTACTAGGCGGAGTACCTGGTACGGAAGCACCAGGAGGGAAGGTTTATAGTGATATCATCAAGGAAGTGGATGCTGACAACAATGAGATCTGGTCTTGGAGAGCATTCGAACATTTACCAAAGGAGACTTTCCCATTGCAGGCCCACTATCCTCGGGAGCATTGGCCACTGATCAACACCGTCTACCCCCTCAAGGACGGTAACATCCTGGCCAGTCTTCGCAGCGTATCGGCGGTCATCATCATTGAAAGAAGCACCGGCAAAGTCATCTGGCATCTAGACTCTAACGTGGTTGCTCAGCAACACAATGCCAACGAGCTTGATAACGGCAACATCTTGATCTTTGACAATGGAGCGTTCCGGACTGGAGAGAGCGTCAACTTTTCTCGTATTATCGAGGTGGATCGCGAAACCAAGCAAATTGTCTGGGAGTATAGGGATCCACAAATGGAAGCGTTCTTCACACCTTTCATGGGTGGTGCTCAGCGTTTAGGAAACGGCAATACCCTTATCACTGAAGCAGCCTTTGGTCGTATCTTTGAGGTCACCAAGGATGGTCAGCTGTGCTGGGAGTATGTCAATCCCCACTTTGCGAAGTACAAGGTGCCACAGCTATCAGTATTCAAACACGAATCGAATGCATTGTTCCGTGCCTACAAGTACAGTGCAGAAGAGATCCCATGGCTTGAAACAGGCAACTGAGGTATCTAGTTATGGACCACTTGTATTCAACCAGCTGTACTACAGATGATGATAGATGCTATGGCAACGTACAATACAAGTGACGGTACTACGAATACAAAGAATCTTGGTGGAACGATGGCATGTCAGTTTGGGGGAGAGCAAAGGTTGAATGTTACCAAAAATAAAGCGCTTGTCATCGATTATGGGAACTCGTATCAATGTGGCCATTTTAGGGCAGATTCACACAATTGGCTGCGGCAGCGTTGTCCAAAGAAGGCGGGAATAGTGCTTCATGAGAATTACGCAACTTTATGCAGATCTTGGTTTTGGAGATGGTGCAATCAGAAGGCCCTGATATTCATTCTTATGGTCATGCATATTTGACTGGTGTTCATGACTCTGGTTCAGGGAACTGATATGGTTTGGAGCTATAGGATAATCAGTAAATACATGGGAGTATCTAGCTGTGAATATGCTACATGTAGATATTTGTGCTATCATGATGAAACAGGAATATGCACCAAGTGATCTGAAGACAGTTAGGCCCAGTGAGTGTATTACTTGGTGCCCTGGGTAGAATAAGCGCCAGCCCTTTTCATATCTAATAAAGGGAGTACAATCATGTGCGCGTTGAGAACATGGAGGTGGACTTGAATGTCACCCATGCAAATTGCATTGTATTGGTAGTATTGTTAACCAAACAATAATATGGTACTTAAGAGGCAGCTTCCCTGGGTTCCATCATTGATACTTCAAGAGCATCAAGGCTAGAACTAGACAGAATTTTGGCTGGCCAGACCAAACATATAGCTACAGAAGACAAATATAGTGCATTGGACTTATGAATCATCACTTGATAAGCAACTGGTAGAAATACAGTATCTACACTACTAAAAATAGTGATAGGGGCTAGGTTTGGAGGTCTCTGGGGGAGTCTGGGTGGGATTACTGTATCTGATTTAAAGATATCCAAGTGCAGTGCATTGGTAACAGTGATGTGGCTTGAGTGCAATAGCGCTAATTTGCAATTATGAGACTACATCGATGAAATACACCATGTGTTGGTTTGTTTAGTCCCTGATGAACATGAACTGGATAAACACGTGGGCCTACTATATCCAATTAAAGAGCATATATCCAAAACTTGATGTATAACCAACATAATAGCATATTTATTACCCATGAAAACAAAAGTCCAACAATAAATCGCATATTGAGAGATTTGGGACTCTCCAATAGTAGAGCCCACCAGGATCTATAGGGTATATTCTATGCAACAAATTCAGTAGTCGCAGCCATTGTTAAATTGCCACCACCAGGATTGGCGTGGCTCTGGTTTTGCAAGAGAGGACTCTTGCGAAGCAGTCGGCGACCAGCAATCAGAGTAGAAAACCGGGACGAGTGGGAGGGCAATGGCGGCAGCTGTGGAATGGAACTATCCGAGTCACTACGTTGTGACCCCTTCTTCTTCTTGGTCGAGTTGGCATAGGTTCTGTGGGAATTCCCGGCTCGTTGACAGAATAATAGCTTCACCCGCTCAGCATCGGTATTCCAATGAGCCTCGCATAAGTAATACACAATAGGTATGGCTTGGTCATTCTTTTCGAGCATCCGGGCCCTGATGACTGAATACTCAAAAAATGGACCTCCACAATATGTGCACGTCTTGGCGGATTGTAAATAATTCAGTATACGCTTTGGTGCGTACTTGTGAACAGGCAGTCTGTTCCGGATGATGGAGCGTGCCGAGGCCTCGAGAAGGCTTTGGGGACTTGAACTGGGCTGGCAAGTGAAGCTGTCGATCTCTGTAATGAGTGGGCAGTCATCTACCCAGATTCTTCTTAGAAACGGTAGTCGAGTGATTTCTGCTGGCAGGTATTTTATATTGTTATTGGCGACGTCGAGATTCACTAGGTTAGTAAGATGTCCTACAAGCCGCGGAATCTCTTGAAAGGAATTGTTGTTTAGTCTAAGCACCGATAGCTGTGTTAACGCAGCCATAGAACGAGGCAGAGTTCGTAACTTATTGTCGGATAACTTCAGCTCCACCAAAGCAGTGAGTAATCCTAGTGTCTCCGGGAGGGTCTCTATTTGATTATTAGAGAGATCAAGAATGGTCAGCTGCTGGAGGTATCCTATCTCTAGAGGCACTGTTCGTAGTTTGTTGCAGCAGCTATACTCGTTATTAAAGGAACAATGTTAATTGACACTCGTGCTAACGTTCGTAATAGAATATTTGCTTACAGCTGGAAGTAATGGGAATTACTAAGGTGGCCTATATTGCGCGACAGGCGAATCAACCCTTTAGAACAGAGGCTAATGTTTATCAAGGAATCTAGATTGGTGAACGTGAAAGCCTCAATGCCATATTCCGCCAGTTTATCCAGTGAACCTTCTTCGTGACTGGATATGTATCGGTCATCTTCAGTGCCGATTCTCTCTTCCTCCTCCTCTTCCTCACTTTCCGGTGAAGACGACAGCATGACCAAGTGTACATCACGAACGTATTCACTGTTTTCTCGATTATTGTGAGGAAAATGAATGGACACCGGCTGAGTTTTCCCACGTTTACGGTAACCCAATGGGAGGTTTACCAACTGTTTGCTAGGTTCGTTACCCATGACATGAGATCCAACCACGCGTTTTTAAAGGCTCTCCCGTATGTGACTCTCCCTCCACGATATTACTCTTTGTCGAATTGCACCTTTAACTTAGCAACTGGCGGTGTAGAAGAATACGGTTTCTCTGCTTGGACACCGGAAGACTGACTCGCTTTTAATTTTGAGTGAAGTACAAACCAGTCTCCTACATACCAAGCTATTTAAATAGCATGTACCAGACATTGCTTTGACTCCTGCATCATGGAGTAGATTCAGGTGGGCTCTATCAAAGTCACAGCAAAGTCACATTATTTTATGAGCGATCTATTACCCGACCATTTCAAGTAGAATGTGTCAGCTGCATAAGCAAACTTGCTTGGCTTAATAGGAAGATTTAGATCAATCCAGGTAGTTAAGTTAGGGAACCTAAGGCATCCTAATTGAGACCATGATCCGCCACCACTTGGGACCATCACCGAAAGAGCAACTCTTACCAGAATCAGATGATCATTCATCTACCGATACCATTTGCCTGAAGGGTCGCACTCTAGGCCCACTCTTCGGAAGTGCCCGTAGCGTGGCTCAGTGTCTGCAAACAAACATACAAATATATGGGTGGCCAGGATAATCTCTGATAAAAGGGTAGTTGAGTTAGGGATGTAGCACGTATATATATGTACTGAATGGTCACCCCTTCCGCGTATAGGGCCAAGGCCCATTCAAAGAGATTAACCGTGGGTGATAAGATAAATGCGCGAGAGCGACGATTGGCCGACCAATTTTGATTAAGCTTCACCATTGCAGAACTTGCAATTGGCCTTGTTCAGAGGAAAAATCGAAATCTTCCTAGATTGTGTAACTTTAAAATTTCTGAATCACCGAGGCCTTTTTTTCGGTTAGGCTAGCTGGACCGAGTCAACTACTATATATTCGGCCTTGATGGTACCTTGAAAGTGACCCGCCGCTTGAACGAATCCATACGCACCTCACGTGTGGCCATTAGATTATGCCCAAGCCTTCGGAAGAGAAGAAGGACTTCACTCTCAAAAATGAGGAGGTTCCTTTGCCAGATGGTGGTTATGGATGGTTTGTAGTTCTAAGCAGCTTTTTGATTCACTTCGTAACCCTGGGGATCTCCTATACCTTCGGTGTGTATCAAACCTTTTACTACAACGACCTCTTTCAACATAAAGTCAAAATGTCGACTCTTTCGCTTGTTGGCACTTTCGCTACCTCGTTCATGACCATATTTGGCATCTTTACGGGCCACCTCGCAGATAGATACGGCTACAGAGTGATCTCTTTTGTTGGGTGCTTCTTTGTAGGGGGAGGACTTATCGCAGCTTCCTTCGCCACTCAGGTAGAATATGCGTTTTTTCATCAAAAACTACTACCTACTGACTTGAATATTACCTACCCAGCCTTGGCACCTTTATTTAACACAAGGGTTGATGTATGGAATCGGTGCTTCATTGTGCTTCTGCCCGGCCGTGAGCCTTCCATCTCAATGGTTTGTAAAATACCGGGGTCTTGCCACAGGCATTGCAGTCGCCGGCGCGGGCGTTGGTGGTTTATCCCTCAGCCCTATCACAAGGAAACTTATAGATGTGGTTGGATATCAATGGACACTTCGGATCATTGGCATGTGCGCGTTTGTTATTTTGGCCATTGCTTCTGCACTCCTAAAGACTAGACTGCAACTGCCTCCACGTGGAGTCCTAATCGATCTAAGTCTATTCAAGCAGCGCTACTTCCAGCTGCTATTCAGCGGAGCACTTGTTTTGAGCATTGGCTACATGATCCCATTCTTCCATGTATCTAGTAAGTAGCAATTTTGTAGCGTGTGTTCCTCAGGAACTTATCAAGCCTCGGATATCTAGATTATGCAGTTTTCAAAGGCATGACCGCAAGCCAAGGGGCACTGATTACTGGGTTCATTAATGGAGCGTCGGCAGTAGGCAGAGTGGTTCTTGGATTAGTCGCGGATAAAGTCGGTCGCATCAACGCCATTTCCTTCTGTGTTTTGCTCGATTCCCTTATTATATTGGTGTTTTGGCCATTCGCCACCACATTCTCCTCAGTTTTCGCATTTGCCATTCTCTATGGCTTCTTCGGAGGAGGATACATCAGCATGCTTCCGGTGGTCTCAGCAGAGCTTTTCGGTAAGTAGGACCACGGCCAAGAGTAGCACCTAACCAACCCGGCACTTACGATACCTTCACCATAGGCATTGAGAAGATCGCCACCACAATTGGGCTGGTTTATGCCTCTACTGGCTTTGGCTATCTAATTGGAATCCCAGTTGGCGGAGTGATCGTGGATCATAGTCGTCCACGAAACACGTATGTCCCTGTCATGCTCTACGCTGGCATTGCTATGCTCATCGGAGGATCTATATTTTTAATTCTGCGCCTGGTCCGGAACCGAAAGCTCTGGGCACGTACGTAGGGTTAGCTTAGTACATGCCGACTGCTACGTGTATCAGAACGAGACCAATTTTGTTTGCTTGATCTTCATTTGTCACCAAGGTAGAATTGATAAAAATCGTATATCAACCTTCCTGCCAATCACAACACCATAGAAGCTATAGTGTACCATTGCGGGGTCTGCAGAGCCAATGTGACCAGTCATAAATTTGTCATTGGTGTTACTTTGGTTGTCTCCTTTAAACCATTTCCAAATGAGATGGACAGTAGTAGCGACCTGCATATATTGTGGTCGTAGCTGTGCCTTGGATATATCCAAGTCCGAGACAGATCTGGCAACCCAGGTCTAACCAATTTAAACTCGTTAGCCTTATCATTGATCTTCTATATAAATCGTCTCCCCTTCAGATGTCGGTTCCGACTGTTCCATGCACTGTCCTCTCCAAGCACAATGCCATTTGCCCTACAATAAAATTTCCTTGTTTGTTTGAGGTTGAGTCACCATGAGTATACGCTAGCTAATCAATCCAATGGGCTTCCACACTTCAATAGGAATCACCAGGTAAGTATTAAGCAAGCTTAATTATCAATTAGATTTCAAATAGCCGGCCATCAGTGATTGAGATAAGGGTTGATGTTGGATTATCAGTAACTGGATAAATAAGGGGGACCACCATATATAGTTTTGTTTACAACTCCCCTTGCACAGCGGAATCCACGATGTTCCAAAAGAACGATACGTTGAAAATAGGCATAGGGTGTGCTATCACAGAGTATGGCATTCATACAGCTAGTACTTCACGGCAAGGGGCAGTTTGTATCTTTGCGCTGGGTGAAGTCGAAAGAGGAATATTACCATACCCCAGGATTTGCTGATGACTAAGCCCATGGGAGAATCGGCAGGCCGACTCCCCACACCCGAGTATTTCGCAGTTACTGCCGAGGATGATTTGGAGGGATAGCAGCACACCCTAGTGTGGGAGCCCTCTGGGCAGCATCCATGTGGTGTCTCGCATTTGAACTGCTGGTAGTTACATTGTACATGCTAAACCAGATCAATATTTCATTGTTTACGAATTACAAAATTTTCCCACAGTCAGGCTATGATCTCACTTGTTTCATCATAATCCACAATCCAAGTCAATATCAATCTACCATTCACATTCACATATAAACATTTATATATCAGCTTCGTGTACCTTTCACAAATCTCGGCCTCTCATTTCAATCCATTCATTTAACTCCTAATATCACTCGCTATCAAGGTAATCTTCTGTTTTTGTAGATCATTTTACAGCATGCACTAACTGGTCGGTATTCTCTATCAGCCCATTTTGATAACATTGCAATGGGCCGTACATATGCAAAGGCACCTCTCGATTTTGGTAATCAACATCAGGGCAAGGTGGTCGAACAGGGTATGCCTGATACTGGATAGTTGAATGAGTGTTATACAACACAATGCCAATACCCTGGGTTCACTTTAGGAGAGTCGGATGGACAGATGCGGGCTCAACATATCCTTAACCAGCTACGCTCGCACTTCAAGCAAAACCCTAGAAGTCTAGCTCCATCAAGTATGACAAATGAGTGCTGGATAGTATATGAATCCCTAAACAAGGTCACCCCAAAGCAGTATTCGATCCAGCCAAGCACCTAACTCCATTCCGCATTCTAGGCAGAGAAGTTCAAGTTTCTGAAACGTATGAGCAGAGAGCTTGGTACTATCCGTCTTTGGCTATCCGAAAGGGCAGGTGATAATTGAAATGTCTATTATTAGGAGCACCTCAGGATGAGATTCTAAGCGCCGCTGGGCAATACATGAATATTGCGTCAGACCGTGCAGTTAGTAAGACTTGATTAGAAATAGAACACCCTGCCTTTACTGACCGAACACTGGTATAGGGCAATACAGATAGGGCATTACTACGGACCCAACAGATTCTAAATCAGACGTCGACCCCGCTCTACAACCGATTTTTTGATCAAGTCTACCGACTTGCCAATGGATTGAGATTCCTAATAGATATGAGGAGCGACTTGCTGGTAATGCAAACCCAATGATGGTTTTGGAACTTTACTCAGTCGTGGATATAGGAGGTCTTGGCCCAGGACAAGTCGAGTGCTAGCGTTGCCTCAATGTCTGATGCATTAATGGAGAAACTTCAATCCTGGTTGCTAGGATTCCTGGAGCTTCAAAGGATAACCTGGAGTTCTCCTGCTATAACACTAGAAAAGGTGCTGTGGACATGGCTATTTTGTTGAACCCAGCCATACTAACTCTCGATGAAGATGACTCAATACGAGGCAGTCCATGGATTCCAGGATTGGACTGACTTGAAAAGGTAAGCTGTGAGGTATGTAGCACATCCATGATGCTTACTGTATGATTGGTAGGCGTGTTGGTCGTGGGAGAAGATGCTTCGGGTTCTTTCACCGAGGAATGCCAAATGATCCGTTGGCCTTTGTTCAAGTAGCTCTTGTGACAGATATCTCAGACAATATCCAAGTAAGATAACGCCCGGATCTACAAGGCTTTCAAATATTCACACAATACTTCAGAAAATCTTGAACGACCCCTCACCCAGCCATGTAAACCCTTCTGAAACCATTCGCTCGGCCATCTTTTACTCGATTACCTCACAGCGTGGCTTGTCTGGCATTGAGCTAGGGAATTCTCTGATCAAAAGTGTAGTTGAAGCCCTTCAAAAGGAATTCCCTTTCATTCATACTTTCTGCACTCTGTCTCCTATCCCCAGATTCCGCCAATGGCTTAACAGCCAGTTCTCGCAACAAGTATCCGACCTCATTACTCCAGAGGAAGCAAAGCTCTTGTCGGCTCTAGGCACCAAACAGCCTATCCAAATATTGCAAGTATGAAGGTTCAGGTTGTATCATTTGCAGAGATTCTATGGCGCTCAATAGACGCCCTCTTTGTATAGGACATTATTCAAACTACCAACTGGTTCAAGGATCCTAACCTTTCCGGGCTGGTAAAGCAACCCTTG
This sequence comes from Basidiobolus meristosporus CBS 931.73, assembly GCA_002104905.1. Classification (NCBI taxonomy): domain Eukaryota; kingdom Fungi; phylum Basidiobolomycota; class Basidiobolomycetes; order Basidiobolales; family Basidiobolaceae; genus Basidiobolus; species Basidiobolus meristosporus. The sequence continues at coordinate 39,507 of MCFE01000378.1, read as the reverse complement.
ATGCGTCTATGCTCAAGGTCGGCTCCACACAGTGGTGTCTTTGGATTCGCTGTGTACTAACTTTGTCTTCAGGTATTTGCTGAGCCAAAAGCGAGGCTATCTAGCGTATGACCCAGTTGGTAATTATTCTCCACATGCTGCTATTCATTTGACTGCTGCACAGAGTTAACTTGATTTCTAGCCAACTTCCATATTCGCAATGGAGCTTGTGTGCACAGGATTAATTGGCTAGCTGACGTCTCAGGTATGTGATCTAAATAAACCAGGTTATCTGATTTCAATTCACCAGTTTTTTCTTTGTAGAGAAAGGAATCGCTCAGTCACTAGGCATGATGGTCAACTACAATTATATTCTTTCTAAGGTGGAGTCTAACAATAGCAACTACCTGAGGGATGGCACTATCTCTGTCAACGAAAATGACCCACTTTTGACCAGTAGAAATGGGTGATTAATTCATGTGACGAATACGCTAATAAGTTATCACGACCAAAGCGAAGCATCGTGAACATGATTAGCAAAGAACGGAATGACATAATAGATTGAGCCTTGTTTATTTTAATCAACTATTAAGCAATAAATTCCCAGTTTATTTAAGGTTGGGGTATGATTATTATGGTTGCGCTGAGGAACAAATTAATGCTACCTATAGGTAAACAGGGTTTGATGCTTGACCATATGATCACTGAGATAAATAGTTCCCTAGGATTCAGTTTCAATCGTAAGGGTAAGCTCTCTCCGACTTCAAACTATGGGTAACGCTCAATCAGCTCAACTAGATAGCATGGTAAATTCCTCGAATTGTAAGTCAACAAGACTATACCAGCCTTTCTCAATCTTCCTGATAATTGTTTATAACCCATATATTGCTTCGTTCTAGTTACCGCCGAGGAGATCCAACGATTATACAAACGTTTTCAAAAGTTAGACAAGGATGGTAGCGGCTCGATTGACAAAGATGAGTTTTTGGCTATTCCTCAGATAGCCAATAACCCACTCGCCCATCGTATGATCGCCATCTTTGATGAAGATGGTGGTGGTGATGTTGACTTTGAAGAATTCATTAACGGCCTTAGCGTGTTCAGCGCCAAAGGGAATAAATCCGAGAAACTTGGGTGTAAGTCTGCGTATGTTTTAGCATCACTGAGTGCCTTATGTAACGAGACTCCTCTTCCTTTTGTTGTAGATGCGTTTAAGGTTTACGACATGGATCGTGACGGGTACATTTCCAACGGAGAGCTTTATTTGGTGCTGAAAATGATGGTTGGCAATAACTTGAAGGATAACCAGTTGCAGCAAATTGTCGACAAAACCATCATGGAAGCTGACCAAGATGGCGATGGTAAAATCAGCTTCGAAGAATTCCGTAGATTTGTAGAGATTACTGATATTGCTAAGCAAATGACTGTTGATCAATTCTAAGTAGAAGACCTGTGGGCTACTCAGGATAGAGTTTGTTCAATAATTCGCGGATGTGTATTTCATGTCTGAAGGCTCAATAAATTTAGTTCAATATTCTCTTTGAATGCACACACGTAAGACTTTCAAGCATTGCATTAATAGAATGATTTTTTGCTTGCCTTGTCTCGCAGGAGTATGACATTAGTTCTACTCACACTATAGACCTAAACATAGTCATAGGGAACACTACGAAGGTTCAAAAGATGGCTCATGCAACACCAGTGTTTTGATGTTTCCCAGAATATAACCCAATATGACCTAATTGCTATGCTATACCATAGGGGGTATATTCATGGCTTATAGCTTAAATACTCCCTAATAAAAAAAATTAAGACAAGGCCAGCAGAATACCATCATAATATCAGCTGAATTCCAACTTTCCCAAAAGTGACAACTCTCAATATCTCAGGTACTAGCTTCACAGCAGACAAGCAGACATCCTTGCCAGGGGGAGACTAGGCCAACTAACATTCATACCAAATTTGGTAATCAGCTGCTCATTACTTCCACCAAAATCGCAACTAAAAATTTGAAGCAGAAACACCAGCTGAATACCAGCTGAAAATCCAATGAATTCCAACTGAGATTTTTCATGGGGTACCACTGTAAGAGTTTTGGAGATTTTGGAAGTGATTGGGAGGACAAGTAGATTATGTGATTATCACTTAATGATTTATTGAATGTAAAAGTAGTATCTATTCTTCTATATGGTCTTGGCCATTCAAATATGCAGAATATGCTTAAAAAGGTCCCAAGAACATGTGAGCAAAGTTTGGGTATGTTTGGACAGCTTTGATGAGTTTCATATTCTGTGTACCTGATATTTTGGTTAGAGAATTCTGACCAAATTCCTTGTCAGGATTTACTCAGAATATTTTAAGATTTGTAGGTAATGATCTAGGTAACTAAGTTAGGGGAATATTTAGGTGCAATTACAGAATTTACAACAAAACAGCTTTTAACTGGCATAGACAAGCCCAAACCAATAGAAAGCACACCAGACAGATGTCATGGTGTGGAACTTAAAGAAGTAGGACAACTGGCCATGCTTAAAGCAGATAAGGTAGTTCAGAAAAAGACCTTGACATACTTGTGGAATAATATATCTAATCAAATTGTGGTGAGCCTTGGATACCCATTATCTGAAAAAATGGTGATGATGCCAGGACCATAACCAGGCAATAAACTAGCATCAGAACAAAAAGACACCGAACTGGAGACTCAGCTGGATAGACAACCTAAGGTCAAATAAAGCATCCGACATATTCAAATAATAAACGTAATGCAATATATGTGGAAAAGATGGTTTTTAAACAAACCAGCCAGACTTGGACTTCGATACCCAACTTCGGTTAACTACGTGCCATTTATTTAATTGCATAAAGGTGCAGTGTCGAGACTCCCGCTCCGAGACGCACTGCTGGCAATCCCAGCATTTGTTGTAATCCCTCCCTGTGCCGTGCCCAAGTCTGATGACAAATTTAACCACACTTGCTGCATAGATCTCACTAGACCAACACAGGATACATAGAGAGGTCCACATTGGATGGAATGAAGAATGTCGCTTGCTTGCCACGTACGCCTACCAAACCGCCAGAATCAGCCGGATCCGAGACAAACCGTTTGATTATTAATCTGCATATAAATGCGTTCATCCGTTGTCTGAATCTCGCAACTACGCTACATGTGAATTACCGCCAGCCTGGTATAGAAGGATAGGGGTAGGGAATCTAATAAGTCCATCAGATTTCCATTTATCGACTGTTTGTAGGGTATATATCGATATGGATGTGCCGAAGCACATGCCTTTCCATACCTGGTTATTCATTGATCGCAATCGGAAACCAATCGATCTGAATAATCACCTCATCGAAGAGTGCTGGTGAATGCGGAATCAACATCATTCGGTAGCTACCTAAACAGTGAACGAATATGGAATTCGAAATAAAAAAAACTGGCTAATCTTGCTGCCGATTTGGTCATTACCACCATAAATTAGTTCTGTTGTCGAGCGGCGCATTAGGAGCCATCTTGCTTTCTTCCGTTAGTACTCATGTCAGCACCCATTCGCATCCTTTGTCTTCAGGGCTACGCTCAATCCGCCGAGATTTTCGCCTACAAAACCAAGTACCTGAGAAAGGTTTTTAAGAATGATTTGGCTGAGCTTGGTGAGTGAGATATCTGACCGTCTGTTGCGCCCACCCAACGGACTGCTTCTTTTCGTACCGGTCTTAACACTCCATATGTAGTATATATAGATGCCCCATTCGAAGTGGAGCCCTTCGATTCCCCCGAGAAGGAGGAAGATTCGTCCGAGAAAGAGCAGCCCAAGATTTATGGTTGGTTCACCCCCATCACTGCTGAAGATGGAACCAAGAAATACTGCCAAGGAGTTGATGAATCCATTGAATATGTTGAGAATTATATGAAGACCCATGTATGTATCTTGCCATGTTGCTGCGGCAATTCGTACCCGATCTAACCTTGTTGATGACCCTAGGGGCCTTTTGACGGACTTCTTGGATTCAGCCAAGGTGCTGGCCTGGTATCTCTCCTTTGCGCTCGCCAGACGAAGAACGAATCCCCTGAAGAGTCCAGATTCAAATTCGCCATGATCTTTGCTGGTTTCAAGTATCCCTACGCTCCTCACGACGCTTACTACGATCAGATCATAGATGTCCCAAGCATGATCGTCTCCGGAGAAGCCGATGGAATCATTTCTCCAGGTAAGTGGCGCCCAAGCATCCCGCAGTGGGGCCCGCTCTAATCGTTCCCTTGGTTTGCAGAAAGAAGCGATGAGTTGGCCACCTGCTTTGTTGATCCCGTAGTTGTCAAGCATTCCGGAGGGTAAGTGGATGAAGTGGTGTGGCACCCATGGACCTTGATCTAACGCAACTCATGCCTCCCTAGCCATGTCATGCCGACAAAAGCTGATTGTCGCAAGGCCTTCCTTGAGTTCGTGACCAAGTTTAAGAAATCCGAGTAGATACCGCGATCACCTAGAACACTGAATTCAACGAAAGAAATCTGAACGTCCTCTCCTCATCACGGTGCTTGATAATCCATAGAACCTAGAACACTAATAAACATCAACATCTTGATCAACCGCCAGATATTCTCAGTCGTTGGCTGAGACACCAGCATTCGCTCTCATATACTACCCCGCGCTCAACGTTTATCCGTGTGCATATATATATATACACAGCGGTCTGTTGTTGAGGGGTGTGCACCGCCGTGACATGGGTGTAAGCAGCCCGTGACCCACTCAGCATCTATACTATGATGTGGGAGAAATCCATTTTATTGATGTGCTGCGAGCCCTGAAGGTATTGAGAGCAAAGCTTCGGTATTTGTGAGTAACGGTATAGTCAAAAGACAGAGTTTACATGGAGATATGAACAGAGTTGGCGACATTTTTCACGGTATCCACGTCTTCGAATATCCTACGGAAGGCCCCATCTTCCTGTCGGGCGTAGAGGATCGACACCAGGAAGAAGGTGAATGCATACAAAGCTAGCGCCAGCAGCAGAAGGTTCAAGAGTGCTATCACCCAGGACACGGGCTGTGCGATGACCGTGACCAAGTAGAGAACGATCAGCGCAGTGAAAGAGATCCAAAACCTCCAGTAATACCCGTTGCGACGTTGGTGGGAATTGTTTAATCCAGCCCAAACCAGATGCAACAGCGCCTCTATCAGATTCACCTCTTTGTCGGAATCTCCGGGCCCCTCATTGGGCTCCACATGGGCGTCGAGACACTCCACTTCTACACCGGAGGCTTTGTTGGATATCTCGAACTGGGAAACCACGGCGAAGTGATCCGAGTATGAGCACTGAAGTCCAGGCGCCAGTCCGGTGAGGCAAACCTGGGAATCTTTGCATCGGAAGTAGGGACTCTGCGAATAAAAGATGTAGTCCAAGCGTTCGCCAGGCATCTGATTCGTCATTTGCTGTTTGAGCTTTTGCTTGGTGAATGTGTTGGATGGAACATCGCACGTCAACCCATTCATTCGCACAATATCCTCCACACTCAGATTGGGGTTGTAAGAGGTGCCACGCGTTTTGACTCCGCACATTTGATCCCAAGAGTCGGTCAAGCCGGCGTAGTTTTTCAACATGTTGATTACCAGGTTATCGGGGATACTGTTGTAGTCGCCCAGCTGCATCGAAGGGAAAGGCGTGAGTGGACCGGAAAGCAACTAAAGGTGATGATATACGTACGGCAATGATGTGATTCCCATTTCTCGCCGCTTCGGTTAGCAATCTGCTCAGCTCCCAGCCTTGAGCAGCACGATGATAGGCATTCTCATCTTCGCTGCTGTACTGCGCTATTAGCTAAAGTCGTCCTAGTTAGTACCTTGGCTGTGGGGTGGAAAGTGGCGGGAAAAAGCCATACGTGAGTGTTGTACACTTCGATTACCCCGGCCGTGGGATGTGAAAGGTGGCAACAAGCAACCGCCTTGGCGACATACCAGTCCCCTTGGAGGATTTTGAGGGGGTTTCCGTTGAGGGAGTATGGTCTTGCAAATGCGTTCACGATGGGGAATTTCGAAAAGATCGCCAACCCAGCTCCAAACACTCCAGTGTGGAAGAAGCGAGCGTAGGGGAGAACTTCCGACACGACTCGACGGATCATCTCGAAATCTTCGAAGACCCATACCTCCTGAAGACCCACTATGTCGTACTCAGATTCCGCCAGATGTTGCGCAATCGCATTCAGGCGCTGACGCCGTTTTTGCGAGACGAACTTGAGGCCCCTAAAAAAAGGCCTTCTTTAGCACAACCATGAAGAAGACCTAGGGCGTAGAAATTGAGGCCCTGTTCCGAAAAGGACATTACCAGCAGTTAAGAGTGAAGACCGATATCTCAGAAGTCATGACAATCGAAGGAGAAATGAATACGCAGTACTAAAAACCCTATGCCTGGATGCACTCAGGAATCGGAAGCTCTTCTTTTTCAAGACCAATTCGACTGAAACCGCTGTGTGGAACCTAATTGCTATATGGGTGCATCACAGAGTCGGTGATGCATATATGGTAACCGTAGTTACCACGTATGGTGGGTGGTTAATTCACATAACAACCTGAATAGTCTTGTTGCCATCTTCAACAGGTACTTAGTGGAGTTGTCCAGTACACCCCATGGAATGATGTCAGCAGAGACTAGTTATTGCCGTTGCGAACTGGTGGCTCTTGGTGATTCCGACATGCAAGGCTAGTCATCAAGCGAAGGGTGATGAGGCTTAGACAAAGTTGTTTTGGTCGACAGGGGGAATATATTAGATGATACATTTATTAAGCTCCAAAAATGATTACTGACTACATAAATGCGAAAAACTGGATTCACTCCCCCCGTTATACTTTACAATGGTCAATATTTAAAAGTCTCTAAGGCTCCCAAGAATATGAGGGTGGATAGGCTGACGCCCGGGCTATCAAACTATACGCTCCTTCCACTCGAAATGGAGCTTCTCGGCGAATAGTTCTCCTCAATCTTGGAGCCGTATTCACTAAGTGGGCCGTCACTGTAATGCTCGGGAAACTCGGTCAAATTGATCGACCGTGTTCTGCTTGCGTTTACATTCTCCAGAGATGCTTTGGACGAGAATGTTCGAAGTAAATTAATCAGCCCAGAGGCTGGTCTGCTCTTGCTAGTCACCGTGGATCCGGATGCATCTGACGGCTCCCCTCGCAACTTCGAAACTTCAAATGATCGCTGAGTGATGATAGATCTGGCTGCGACGGAGCGAACGGAGTTGAAAAGAGCAGGAAGCTTGCTACCAGTATGGGTCTCTCGAGAGGGATGATTTCGACGAATGGCGGGAACTGTGCGTTCTCCAAATCCAAGTGTAGAATCACCTCCCATGGTTGATGGCACAAATGTGGAGGACGTGATGGCCGCATCCAGATCGCGCACTTCATTATCTAGATCATAGAGATGGCGATAAGGGTTTCGTGGAAGCCAAAGAGAGCGGGGTAGGGGCCTTATTAGATCAGGATGAAGGTACGTCTCGAATGGATTAGTGTCATCTTGGTGAGTTTCTCGATTTGGAAGAACGGAGATGGGCAACACCTCTCGAGGGTCGCTGGGGCCACCGTCGATACAATTGACTTGGTCGTTGGTTGGTTGCCACAGGAGCGAAAGGAGTGGATTGGAGAATATCTGGTTTTGGATTTTGAGAAGTTTTTGCTTCACTGGTGATTTAGCATTATAGTCGAAATGCTTATAACTGTATGGGCTGTCGGGTAGTGAAGGATAGGTGCCTGCAGCAGACATTTTGCCAAAATCACCAGGGTAGCGCCTCCGACGTTTGGGTACAGATATACCAGGGATGCTGGAATCCTCATTTTCGGCCTGTTTCTCTTTGTATGAACGATGATGTTCTCGATTTTCCAAGGGTGAGGTGGGTGTGACTGGGCTCTGTAAAGTCATGACAGATTTTTGCTTTCCAGGATCTGACGAGCTTGAGGACCCATTCTCAGTGCATGTGGTAGCGGACTGAATAGTATTAGAATGCATCATTTCCATGGCTTCCTCACGCTCGTATAGAGCGTCCAGAGGTACGTATTTCGTATGCTCACGATAGGTGCTCTGGCAGTAATAAACAAAATATATAGTGCACCCAAGTAGAGGGATCAACGTCATTCCAGATACAAATGAATTCCTCAACGAAATGACTCCTAACATGGTCAGCTGGAAAATAACAAGCCCATGACTTATGTAGCGAAAGATGTACTTCCAGATCTTCCCATTTGCTTCGTAAGATTTAACGTAGGCGTACGCAAACTGATATTTGTACACCACTAGCGCGATTCCAAAATATATCGCGCCGAAAAACAGGATCAGCGGATTGATAATGGAATAGGTGATGCAGATGACAAGGATCAGGAGGTGCATCGGAAGATAATAGTAGTAAGGAAATGCCCATGGCTTTCGACGGGTTTGCAATTCACGAGGTGTTTTACAAACCCAAGAATTGGCAAAAGCGTAGCAATGAAACAAAGGCGCCCCTACTTGAAGGATCTCAAGCCCATGAGAGCATGTTTGAAGAATAACGTAATTAATAAAGAACGCTGCGCCCTAGAGTTCCAAGTTTGTTAGGCTGGATGGTTAATATTCTATAGTCATGGCATATAAACGGTACCTTGGGGATGTTATTAGCCAAAACTTCAACAATACTCGTAGGCGATTGAATGACGGCGAGGATTACATCAATGAATGCAAATCCCAAAAGAAACACGAATAGAACATTGAAAATCGCAAAGCGGTAATAACGATTAATGGACGCCATCTCTAGTTGAGAATAAGATGGAAAGCTCTCAAAGGAGGAGATTCCTGTACATAGAAAGCAAAATGTCATTCAAAACCCACTCGCTGGAGGCATACACATCCGGCCAGAGATGTACTTTACCTAGTATTATATTTGGCATTGCAATCATGAAGAGCGATATTAAGATGGATGGAAGCATGGTTTCAATCAGGTTCTTGATCCAAGGGCTTCCCGTTTCAATGATCTTTATCCAAGGCAATTTCTCAACGACCTTGTTGTAAGACGCAAAACTAACAAAGTATGTGGATGGGAAGAGCCACAAGATAGTCAGAGCCCTTGATCAGAGCCAGGTTAATCTCACCTTCAACCATGAAAGTATTGCTACGTTGACTTACCACACACTACAGTTGACCAGAAATCTCCGTAAAAGTTTGTGTTGGGAGTTATATGTTAGATTGGACCATAACAGATCTCGAGGCTCCGGTGCCATTTTCGTGTGGCAAGTTTCCGGCTTCGAAGATACAATGCTTTGGGCGCACAACTGGGCGGAGACCTGTGTTTCGAATGTCAAAAAGGCGGTGCTAGTGGGCTTATAGTAGCTGGCACTCTCAGTCAAGGACCGCAACTCTGCTACTCGGTGCTCGAGCTTGTTGAATCTCTTCAACATATAATCTATGGTCACTACCGGTGGCCCAGTATGAAAAACCCCCAGGTTGTGTTTGGTTTGGTATTTGTCGAGAAGCACGCGATCAATTCGACATATCAACTCCCACAAGTCTGGATATGTACCTTCTAGGTTGATCGTGGGTAAAGGTGACCTCTTTGACTGCCTCTTGTTTTCAACTAACGGTAAAATCTTGCTCACAATCTCGCCAAGCTTGCTGCTTTTTTCGGAAGTAAGATCATAATGATCGAATGCTCGAATACCTTTGCTCTTCAGATCGTCAATCAAACCGCGAGCCAATCTCTGGTGACAGCGCTCCAATTGCTTCAGTGCCTCGTTTCTTCTTTTGATTTTACGGGTGAGTTTGCTAACCCGTCGAACAAAAACAACCGACTCTACATTTCCGGCGCCCAGGCTGTCGAAGTACACCCTTAACCGCTGCTCGTGTCTAAGCGTTTCCGGGATGTGAGTGACCATTACGGTACGGGTATGGATGCATCCTTTCCGAGCCTGAGATTGCAGATACTGAATGCGAAGGAAAGCCTGATCTTTGCTGTTTTTGTACAATAGATAGAGAACATAAAATGAGAAAAAATGGGTCATAATCCAGTGCACCCAAAGCATTTTGGATCCCACCGGTATGTTGCCTATGGACACTTTCTCTATCTGGTTTAAGGTCGTTTCCTGAGCAAAAAAATTTAACGGCAGTACTATCGAGCCAATAATTATGGAACTAAATAACATTAGCTGAAAAGCCATTTTAAGATATCGTATGTACATTGCAGCATCTAGACCGACATGTGACAAGTAGAACTCCTCGTTCAAAGTCATGGTTGTCCATATCCAGCCGAAAGGAGCTTCTGAAGGAAGTGGACTCGGGTTCCTAAAAGTTTCAAAAACAATAATAGATTCAGGTTAACGAGAGTGGGACGCTTGAAAAAATAGTTGAAATTGCTGACTTTTCTAAAGTACACCTATTTATATAGAGATGCTTTGTTAATTTCCACCGTCGATGGACCTCAAATGCTGCAAAACTGAATGCTGAAACGGCAGTTGTAAGCGCTAGCTGTGTCCCAACACCAACGATAGTTGACGAATAATTTTTGGCAGTATCAAGTGTGGTCATGGTAGCATGCCGCGATTTTCAGTCGCCCTGGTCAAAGTGAATTAATTGAACCCAACCTCCAATACTGAGTTGGAATAGATTCTGCCCCGAATATCTCAAGTACCGACTGTATCACTGACTCTGTTGAGCTTGGTCAACTTGCAAGAAGCAATAAAATATTTCTGGATGACTTGCTCACACTGTTATATTGTGCTCTAAATACGAATCATACAGAGACTATCAATGATATCATTGGATCAATATGAGATCAGGCAGCTAAAATTAGTATTATGATACCTGGGGAAAAGACAAGCGTATTTAAATAGAAACCCATATCAAATTACGAGCATTTGGTCAGGTTCTAATTGGCCTGCAACCCAAAATAAACTCAAATTATTACCTTGGACCATTAACCATTCACCATTTATATGAGCTCGACTACCACATTTGGCCATGAGAATTGTCATGACACCAGAGATTATAGACCATGTTTGATGCCAATGGACCAGATGAATCAGCGAGCAGAAAATCTTCTAGTCCCACATTGCACGATATAGGCGAACGAGCGGTTTTGTTACACCAATATCATCTACCTTGATATTTGTTTTCCATTGCCCTCACCAGAGATGATAACAGTCGGCACGTAGAAGTGCTTCGACCAGCCGAAGCGTTGGAGGTGTTGAAAACAAGAAGCAAGTTGGTGACAAAGGTCCAATTGTCATAAATCAAACATGAATCACCGTGGTTGGGAGATATATACTCCTCAACCTCTCATCACCGCCAACAGCCATAGTTCACAAAGTTGACCAGAACTCAACCTTGTGGCATCATTGTTTACTACTTGGATATAAAGGTAAATCCGAATGCCATCGGATTTAGCTATTAGCAAGTTTAATGAGTTAAGTTTGATGAATTTGAGAAAGCACGGATAGTTTAGAGGTATGTACAGAACCAAATATTGAGATATTCAGATAGAGATAACTTGGTGAAGTCGGCCTTCTAGAGCAAAAGAGCGGCTCCAAGGGTTAAAACAAGAAAGATATCCAGATTGGATGTGGTCTTCTCCTCTTCTTCTGGCTCAACATCAGTATGCTTGTACTGGGAGAAATCCGAGGAGGATAAGGAGCCACGAAGGCCCTCCAAGGCGATATCGGACAGGGACTCCTCCGACATGTAGGGTTTTAGCATGGAGGAGAGTGAGCGCGTGAGAGAGCCGTCCTCGTGCCAATTGTCGCTATTATGATAATCGTTGCTATAATTTTCCATTATAAGATACTAGATAAGAAAAAGTGTGCAGTTGGCGAATGTGTCATGGATGCCTTCCTCCTCTTAAATACTTGGCTGTTGTAATGAAACTAGATCAAGGCCAGCCAATTACGGTTGTACAGGCGATGAATCTTCCCCTCCCTACCGTCCACCAGATCCTAACCAGTCCACCTGATTGGATCGGAGGTAGCCAGTTAAGGGAAAATTAGTGTTCTAAGACTAGGGAGCCTCTCGTATCTTCAGTGGACACAGGATGATTGGCTAGGATGACAAAGAGGACTGATTATTCTGCATAGGGAAATATCGACTATTCTTGGTGGCCCCATTTCTTGTGCATACACCTGGTGCGCAAGCACCAACTATTCGTGTACTCTTTGCAGTTTGATCAACAAGCTGGGAAAGGTATCTGTCGTATGCAAGAGTTGGATCGTAGCATGAAGAGAAGACGAGGCCCAAGTCAATATGGTGCTTGTGAAATAACCAGACCTTAGCCATCATCGGAAGTGCGTACTTAAATTCAGCTTGGCCTGCTTCCGAGCTAATTGTTATGCATAGATAATGCACGGACAATGTTAGAACGTATCTCTACTATGTGACCAAAACTCTTTGATAGAATGCTATTAGGTTTCAACTTATCTTGCATATCAGCAAATTACGCAGCTTGGAGTATGCTAACGAGGAAGCTCGTTGGCTCTTCACACCTCACATGAGACTAATTCGCCAATCATCTTGCGGCCATGTGAATCACGAGGTGTCGTTTCTGAAGCCTAATTGCCAATGCCGTACATCCACATTTCAAAGTACATTGTTTGAAACATACATCAGCACAAGGCGAATCATCTTTCTGATCTGAAAAAGCAACGGTTCAGAAAACTGGAATCGAGCAATTCATTCCAGAAGCTAAGCATTAGTCTTCAAATCAATCCTCACAGTATAGGCGTCTCATGGTTGCGTAAGTGATTTTGATGGAATCCAGTTTTCTGAGGGTTATTTTCATACAATGACGCTGGTTGTTTCAACAATGGGTCTGTAGATGCCGGACACCCTCCAATTTTAGCAGATGCACCAAAAAAGCTCGGCTTTCGTGGAGATAGATTTGCTTTACGTCCTTTAATAGAATGCTACATAATCCTGGCATTGGTTTTCTTCGGGCATAGAGTAAGTCCTTGTGTTACATAGGTTGTTGTCTCCTGCTCCTTAGCCAGTATGCTGGTAACTCTAAACCCACCCATCACCTTTTAGCATAATCATAGGGTTTTCTGATAGTATACTGTAACCTGTGATATTGTGAAGGCCCACACCCACTCCTAAAGCCTATATCTAAGGGTGGAGCAATCAAGACTCACAACAAATAGTTTGGTGGCTACAAATGCTTGGCTAACCCACGGCACCCTAGCTAAGACAGTAAATTTACAAGGCAGTGGTTGTGCCTGTAAGCCAAGTGTATATAAGAGTTATTCGGCGCAACTCTGCTGAAGTTGCTGGGAGTTAGAGCCAAGGTCCATTGAGATATGGAAATTGCGGATATGTTAGATATGTCTAATAGAAAAAAATGAGGAAGGCACAGCTTGAGACTTCTCCAGGGTTTTTGATCCATTTATGATTTGCTTTTATTTCTGTTCCCAATCTAAACTGTAGAGTGGGCCGTGTCACCACCTTGAGTCAATTGAATCCTATGCACTAGACTAAAAACATCCTCTCCAACGACCAATGATTGGTTAAATCCATTTTTTCGCTAATGGGCAATGATGTAGATAGTGGGTGACCTAGATATGAGGCAACCACTCTGTGACCTTTCCCAAATTGCTAGCTGTTTTTGCAGGTACCGCATCGCTTCTCGCCAACCCATTGGTCAAATCTCATGGTGAACGTGATTTCGTCGGCCTTCCTTTCTTGGAGAGCGACTGGGTTGGTGTATCATAGAGAGCAGCAGCTTCCTTATGATTTACCAAGCTCATACCCAAAACAGTTTAAATCCCTATCGTGAGCCATCGCTCGAGAGATTTGTTGATAGAATCAGAGGATTATATAGCTTTGAGCTAATAGGGGCTGTAGAATTGAAATGGAGCCAGATATTTCTCATGTTTGTCGTGTTTGTCTTAGTAATTACTACTCGGTTATTTCTTGATTTGAGATAAAACTAGCCTGCAAGGATAAACTCTCGGCCTCAGCAAACCAGTCAGCCTCGTACCAATCAGAATTCCGCGGCTGAACTATACAGTTTTTCCAGTTGGAAAAGATGGGCCGTCACAATTGTTTGGTATAGCGGCGAAATTCCAAGCACTCGAATATAAATTGAAAGCCCATTCATTGGCAAGTTTGACTTTGTAAGCTCTTCCATTCTACTCCCGATCTTTGTCAGGCAGCCCCCCATTGTTTACTCTCTACTCCTTAGTACCGAGGAGCCAAGACTGTTGAGCCCTTTTCTCGTAAACCGAAACAACCAACATGCAGGAGAATATACAACCATCTAATATGCTTGAAATCGTTCTGAATGAGGACACACTTACCATGCATGGCACAGCAGACCAATCGGTTGGCTGTGCTCTTCGCGGTACTTTGAAAGTAAACCTGGAGAAAGAAACAAAGGTGAAGACACTTTTTCTAAGACTTAAGGGGAAGCTAAAGCTTAAGATGAATAGCGGTATGAAAGGTTCAATGTCATGTCATGCCCGAGCAATGCAGCTGCTAATGAAACTCGTTTCCTAGATATGCCTAGGAGGGAGGAGTCATTAATAGATCAAACATGGCCTATCCTTGAGCGCTCGCACCAGCTACATACCCTTGAGGAGGGGAGATATCAGTACGATTTTGAGTATCCGTTGAGCGGAAAACTGCCAGAAAGCGTCAAGGTTTCCCATGGAAAAATCATCTACAAACTGTACGCTGTTCTTGAAAGGCCTGGTTTTCATCGTACAACTAAAATCTCCCGTCCCCTGGTCATCCATCGAGTACCACTTCCCTCTACGCTAGAATTCACCGATTCTCCAAACACCATGATATCGGGAACGTGGGCATCGCGGATGTATTACGAAGCCGCCATTCCCTCCACCACCTTTGCCCCTGGTGAAACGTTTCCTGTTACGTTCCACTTCTACATAACCGATCCACTTCTAGAGGTGGATAGAATTCATGCGAGCATGCGTGAATATACGATCTATCGTAGTGCAAGCTTCGTCCGCCCTTCAGTCCAGAGCAAAAGGCTTTCCGACCTCGCCCAGGATTATTCACGCCCGGAAAATGTAAGCGACTGGGAGGCAACCATCCATGTTCAGGTACCCGATTCTGTCAAGAGTGACTGTGGTCCGGATCACATCGAGGTCAGCCACAAACTTGTCGTGAAATTCTGCATTTCCCAAGGCGGCCTTGTCCTAGACACTGTTATTCACCGCTTTCCCATTGTTGTACAACCATTGGAGTTCAGCGAGGTGACACTAGCACCACCGGCTTACAACTCAATTGGCTCTACATGCCCATTACCACCTGCTTACGAGGTGGTCTAACGTGGGTAACTCTAATTAGGATAGAGCTCCTGTTTTTAACGGTAAATTCAAATCCATCGACCCCATTCAGTGTCTGTAGAAAACCATCGAATATGATCCGGATAAGACCTGGCTTGTGTTCATGCCATCCACGAGTTGTCCTCCCCTCCAGTATCATGTAAAATACGAATGTAGTGAATTGTTGGCACGAGAATGTTGAATGAATCATCCATGTTGGCGTGGAACGTTGTTAACGTGTTGCATAATACATTTGTTGTGTTCGACCGCAGTTTCAAATCCGCAATTGTCGAATCGCGAATCCCACTTTGTCAGGAGTTGTCGCTGACTATACGTCATCCTTATCAGTCATCTGTAGTGTTGGATAGCCAGCAGAGAAGTAGGTGTTCTCTGCAATGCCTAGCCTATTAAGCTCACTCGAGGCTATGCATATTCCCCCAACTCCCATATTATCGCCAGCTCACGCTTCATGTGATCTGCTGCCATGTAGGTTTCTAAATTAGAGATCAATCAACTCTGAACGAGATACAAGCCAATGACGTGCGTTCAAGATTCTGTATTGACTGCGCTTGGGTTCTTTCTTATTACCCCATGAATGGATTAGTTCGATGGATCTCACATACATACTTTGCTCCAGGTGTTACTGATTCAAGATTCATTCGAGGCGCTACTTCCTTTGGGCTGTCTAGCATGACTAAACATACATCATTGATCTTCATTAGCGACGTTCTACAGCCTTGCCAATCTCGTATTTGGCTTTTGGGCTATCTCCTATTCCTCAATTGGGAAGGTGGTTGATGGAGACACATAGATTGATGTTTTAGCCATCCGTTAGGTCTTGGGATTACTTTGCTTATCATCTCGAATCGCATCAATGCGATGAAAGGCTGATCTGACCATGCCTAGCTTTGCCCGTGTACTCCAAACACCATGATCGATGCGTTTACAGATCTGGTGGCGGATATATCTGAGCGATGGAATAAGTCCACTGGATTGGATGGGTAGCTTCAAGATTTGACCGCCATCAGTAGGGAGGTCGGTTTGTAAAACGTGTACAACCATTTGACAAAGAATAGAGAATTTCGGATGAATGTCGGTGGCGTACATTCAAGGTAGGTGAGGACTGTATGCGACTTGGGGATCTGCGGACTATTCGGCACCTCTTGGCTTGAATGATGAGAAAATCAACCAACATTCTTGGCGTATCTGGAAATACGCCGTTCCGGTATCACAAGAGGCTCAGACCCATGACACTAACAGAAATATCTTCCCATTGTTAGACAGTCCTGAAGATGGTATTATTGGATCCTAAGGCTGTTGCGTCGTCTCACCTCACCTTTTGGGTCATCAAGCAACAGCTTAGATGGTTGGAATATTCACAGACCTCTCGATGGAAATCGATTTCGGTGACTGGTGCCAATCTGTGTCAGCATTTGTCAACCAACTTTTCCAAAATTCCCGAGATGGAATAGGTGAGATTGCTGAACAGGTATCAGATAACAACTACCATCACAGATACGTCCGGCTGAAGAACCCAACTGATCCGCTCTTCAACAATCCCTCTCACAGCCAAAGTTTGTGGCTTTGTGGCATGTTACCAGTTTGTCTCTTGTCATCATAATTGCCTTTAGGGTCAATAATAATTTATTTGGTGCACACAAGCACCATGTAGGTGACATCTTTGCTTTACCATAGGCAGGCGGCCCAATGATATACACCCCCTCTCCCTTTATGCCAGCAACAGTTCATACCATCCACCTTGGTGGTTATATTATCCAGCATTGCTAGAATCCAGGTAATATTGTTTCGGTAATAAGTGGTAGATATGTGGTCAGAAATTTACAGATTTCAAGTCAACAAATTGGGCATCAGGCTGATCGGCTCTTCTAACAACAATGTTACCTCCGTCAAAAAACCCTTGCTCCTGCCAACTCTTCATTTCAGAAGTAGGGTACGGGCCATATGTCCCATCATTGTTATCTACACCAACCCACTTGTACTCCCACAGTTCGTTGGCAATGTCGGCGTCGGCTGCAGCTCCATCGTCTATATCAATATCGGGTAACTCACTGAATGCTGTAATCAATTGTGTGCCTGGAATCCAGTCATCGGGAATTCTTTCCTCTATACGCAAAAGGCGCACGATCTGTTCATATGTTTGCTCGTAAATGTTGAACTTTCCAGCAGCCATCATGCGATCGCAAAGATCAGTCATCCTCTCTATAGCTTTCTTTTTCTTCTCTTCGACTGCGCTACTTACGGCTGATTCTGTTTTGGTTTCGTTGCCCTTCTTCTTATTCTTAAGCTGCTGGTTACGCGATATTTTTTTTCTGCCGCCATTTAATCTTGATAGAGCGTTCAAAACCGTCTCATGGGGTTGCATAAGGTTTAAAATCTCCATTTGTAGCTCTTCTACGGTCCATTGATTCGAGTCCCGCATGTCCTTATTTTGTTCGGAGCGCCGAATGGCATCCTGTTTTTCTTGAGCCTTTTTGGCTTTTTCCATATCGGTTTTAGTGACCCCTTCTAACCAATTGTCATGGAATGCGTTTGGATCCTTATCGTTTCTTACATAGTTTCCTTGAGAATCAAAGGAGCCTTCTTCTAATTCTTCTTTCATGTTGAATGCCTCCATGAGCGGTTCACCATTTTCGTTCAGATCAAAGTTTGAATCAGACACTTCGCCCTCCACTTCGTTCATATCTAGCTTGTTATCGGCATTAGGAGCTACCTCTTCTTCTTCAGAATCGGAGCTTGAAGCCTCACTGCCATAGCCATCGAGATTAACAGCACCTCTGCGTCTTTTTGGCTGTTCGAGACCTTCAGAAAAATCAAACTCTAAATCTTGATCTTTACGTTTCATGTGATGAATAAAAGAAAGAAAGTCTAAGTGTTGGAGAGTTGGGCCAAAATACCCAAGAATCTAAGGCGGCCGAATCCCTGATATTTTTACCAATAGTATCAATAATACCATCAAAATGCTAGCCGCTTAATTGTATTGGTCCATAATGAACTATATGCTATCGTAGTAACTGCCATGTTTGTAGGTATTTTGTAAGCTTGATTAAACAGTGCAAATTCATTGGAAATAATACCAAATTTTATTCATATTTTCAAACGACAAGAAATGAATTATACAAAGGCTTCGAGGGCCCAGCTTCCCCCAAGGTTTACCTCGAAAACTGAAGTGTATTCACAATATAAATATTCCTAACAAAGGGGATAGCGCCACGGCTTTGAGGCGAAGCTAACTTGATGGCCCATAGCTTTACCGCCAATGATGGCTTAAAAACCATGAACAGCTTGGGGGGAGGTGGTAAATGTGGGCATTCTCTAGATGGAGCTGTCAATAATCCGCTCAAAAATTCGGTAATACAATTCGAAAGATTACCCTTGATTCCAAAGGCGAGGCGATGTTGATAGACGCTTGTATCTGGTTGATCCAATCCAAAAGTTCCTTCCGGGTTTTTGCTTGGAGTAAAAATTGGCTGTCGCCGATCCGGACCTGTCCTCAGACCTGTTAGAGTATATTGTGAGGTATAGCCTCGTAATCGCACAAATTACCCTAAACACATGTTTTCGCTTCTGATAATCTATTGCCAGGCCGACTTTTGTTTTTTGCATACTTTGAGTCTCAAAAGGATCAGGACACTGACCCATGCTGGTAAGTTTAGTGATATATATAATCAGGATTCAAAATCGATTAGAGGTATTGTACTAACGTAAAGTTGGGTTGGTTTGTATTTGTACAGTCGCAAGCTGGTCCCCCACAATACAAAGTAGAGTTTGCTTCAGATTCAAGATGGTAAATACTCATTTCATAGAGTTAGTAGCATATAGGTTTTTTACCGCCAAGATCTGTCACTAGCAAGATCACCATGCTCATTGAATTCCATTTTTCTATGAAGATATCCTTCGTAGTGAACGGAGCACGAATATTTGGGCAAACACTCTGTCAATGATTCGTAGCTAGGCGGCTTGATGGCGGTGAACATTGGAGAGTTGGGCCAGCTACTGCTACGTTGGTGCCCTCGTACTACGTTGTTTCCAGCCTCTTCGCCTCTGCTGATATGCGCTTCATTTAGGGATCCTCTGCGACGTAAAGTCATTTGCGCTTGATATCGACTATACGGCTGATCATGACCGTTACTTAAACATTTCAGCTTGAACATGAAGCTCTCATGACCAAGTGGTGGAAGAACTCCAGACTCCAACCCTTCCATTTTTTTCAAAACTAGCCGAGCTTGCTCAGTTATGCTAGTCGAAGGCTCTGTTGTTCGGGGACTAATCTTCAATATGCCGCTCATATCTCTGGATACCTTGTGAAAATATCTTTCAAGCTCCTCTTCGCTTAGATGGCCCTTATCTACATACCACTGGCATACGATGGCTAACATATACCAACGACTAACCGGCGATCGGATATCGAATGAATCAGTCACTTCCGCGAATCGAGAGAATAAACGATAAAGATTTTGCAAGGTCCCATCATGGTTTTTCTGGAAACTCTTCGATAAAGGGGCCGCGGTCTCTGAATTGGCCATTCAATAATAGGACGGTGTTACACAGAGCTACCGGGAAACAGTGGGATTAGCTGAACTGGCATCTATTGTACGATGTTGGCTCTCATCAAAGCTTACCTACAGTCCAGGTCCTGTGGAGATGAAAGAACCGAAACTCCAAATCCAGAAATGCTACCGATACAAGTATGTGTTCAGATGACCCAAGCGCCAAGAAGACAAATAATACACCCTCAAGCCTATGTATATCAAACAAAAGAATAATCAATTTGTTGCAGCGGTGAGTGCATCTACTTGGCTGAGGCCGTGATATCAGACAATTAAATAGCCTATGCAGAGTGAAATAAAGTATATGGAGATCCAGAAGTCATTTGATATCTGGGCTGGTGGTGCTTAGCCGAATGTTTGCCAATCATGACTTTACTTGATGTGCGATTGATTTTCAATGCTTGCATGAAGGCGCGGAAATTCAGGCATCGCTTCAAGTTGGACTGCTAATACATTGCCAGCGTGAAGCATGCTTTCATAGAGAATTGATGCATGGCTGCAAAAGCCACGTGTCTCATTGGTTTGGTGTATTTGCGTATTTCTTCGGCTTGACCAGATAACCTCGCTGGTGACGAGCTAGGTATGAATTTAAGGCTCACCAAGGGCTACAGCTGGGCTTTAAAATGGGTAGATTATGTACAAACAGCATTAACCTAAAACCCCAGCATCATTCTTGAAATCTCATATTGTTCATAAGGGTTGGCCGAGGCTGAGCTCATAGCACATCAAACTGAGCAAGCAAATTTCCAGAGGCCTACATGACATCTTCCACCCATGATACAACCAAGATGTCATAAAGTGCTGATTTCTCATGTCATTACATATCACTAGTCCCTTTTGGAGTGTTGAGCGACCTGATGATATTTACATCATTTAGACCCTACATCGGCAGCATTTTGTCAAACAACCAAATCACATTCATTTATTGCTCTCCACATACAGAAATCACTTCGTCGACCTTAGCCAATTGGCTTAAGTCTCCCTTCCATGAAACTATTGCCCCCTCAATACCTTCCTGATTGCCTTCTACCTTCACTTTGGCACCTTCCTAAACAGTCAGCCGACCCCGTGACATATTGCCGGCCTGTGTTATTTAGTTGGGAGTGCTCATGAGTTCATTCTCAGCAAGCCCATCCTGACTCGACCAGATTACACATGTTCCAGCCAGCCAGCGTGTCAAGTGTGCAACCGAAGCCTCCGTGTTCAGCTGGGGGTGAATTTTTTATACTTTCCCAGCATATCGTAAGCCTGAACAATCATACCTGGAGATGGCCAGCCTGTTTACAAGATCTCCTTGACCACCAACAAACCACGTCGAGTTTCAAATACACGTATATTGCAACGGGCGTAAGAACTGGGCCAATCATCATCTATACCGTGGCCTGGCCAAGCCAAGGCATTTATTTAAGCTACATGAATGAACCACAGACATCCCGAAGCACCGCAACTTTGCTGGGATGACTGCCTAATGGGCAATCAAGAGTCAAAAGGGTGGTGAGCAGGGCACTGAATACCCGTCAAATTGGATGAACTCGACATGTCAAGATCCGCACAATAGGGGCCGTTTGGGTAAACATCACTCGGGTCATGCAGCTAGTAATCAGTAGCCAGTGGCCCTTTCCACGAGATTGCCAAGATGCCTTTAATCAGGTGTGTTTCATGATGGTTTTATCCTGCCGTCTAAAATTAGTTACGTAGTAGTCCAATTGAGCAAGCTGAAATCGGATTTGGATGACGAGAGAGCTATTTTTGGTTACCCGAACCATCCTTACAGCAAATCCAACACAGCCATTGATTACAAAATGTATATCGATTAAGTCGACCCCGTGGACTGGCCCTTAGCGCCCCTCCATTATTGACGCAAAAGCTTTGATGCCATATGCGTACGATCATTCTCTGGGCCCACCTTTGATCCCGCCTTGCTGAATGGTGCAAACGCGGCGTCGTTTTTCTCGGATTTATTCCACATGTGCAGCCATTGTCTATCGCGGAAGATTAGGGATCCCTTCCGATCGGATCAAGATGCTTTTATTATTTGCAGCAGCAATGAAGAATCATTGCGTTGTATGTTGCCTTTGTTTAATTTGTGTTTCATTTCATCATCGCCAACCCCGAATAGGAAGTAGTCTTTGGTGGATTTCTATTTTTGACGGTTTTCATGTATATATATTGTTAAGCTTAATAATCGCCATTTTAATGGTATCAGTCGATTTGGGTGTGTGGATAGGGCTGTTGCTAACTCATTGAAAGGCAAATGTGCTACTAGCGTACCCCTTCAACAACCGAGGCCTCTAGTACGTCTACATCGCCTGTGGCTTTGATGCATGCCCAGCAACAAGAGGAAGGCTAAACACGACTGGGTGGGGTACTGCAAATTACCCGAGTGACGGCACAGTAAGGAAATCTAGTATGGAATTTCTCAGGATGTTGTGAGATCATGCATCACATCCGGGAAAAAAGAATAATTTCCGTCCCGATCATCCTCCCTTCAACTGGAGACGCTATTGCTAACTTTAGAATGCAACCCAATACGATTCCTATATTTGAATTATCGATCTTTAATTTTCTATATGGTCATTAATAGTAATAATAAATTCAATTTTTTCCAGACTATTTCCTCTTATACTCCTTTCCTTTCCTCACTCTCATTCTTCCCTTCTTGGCTCTTGCCTTTGCGCTAATCCCGTCGGTTAAGCATCACGAAGAAATACCCCCGCATTTTCTACACACGTTCACGTATCTGAGACGCTCTTCTATTGACCTCCACTCTACACTGTGTTTCTGCTTCTCTGTAAATATTCCAGTGAGGGTAGACACATTGCAGAACTAATAGTAGAGCATATTAATAGCCTAATATAGTCGAGGTTAACGGTATTGTCGAGGTTTCTAGCAATACGACTCGACTCGACAGTTGCTAACGAGAACCTCTTTCTAGTTCCCAAATCGAACGAGCCTCTTAAGTGTTGAACCTTTACTACATATATATCGATGGTGAGGTTAATACCTGGAAGAAAGCATCTTCTTAGACACAGACAACAAGCTCAACGTAAACGTTTGGAGCAAACTCTTCTACGTTCACCTTCACGCCACCCGCGTTTCGGCAACAGAAGAGTATATGTTAATGTAAATTTACCTCCCACTGCACTAAATCGGCATGGGCTGCCCAAAACACAATTTGTCAGTAATAGAATCCGCACTTCGAAATACACCATCATATCATTTATTCCGAAGAACCTGTTCGAGCAATTCCGACGCATTGCGAACGTTTACTTCTTGTTCTTAGCCATATTGCAGCTACTGCCATATTTCGATGTTGGCAGTCCAGTGTTTGTGGTTCTGCCAATCTCCACAGTGATAGGAATCACTGCCATTAAGGATGGCTTCGAGGACTATAAGCGACACGTTTCCGACAAAAGATACAACAGCTCACGAGCGCAAACGTTAAAAAACTGGATCAACACTAACTACCCGGAACGCAATATAAGCATCTGGAAGCGTGCTGCATATTCCATCAGTGATTTCTTGCTGTTCCCTTGCACCAAGTTTGGGTTATTCGGCTTTGGGAAGGATCAGGGGGACGCGGATGGCGACGTCCAGGATCTTCAAACCCAAAAAGCCCCACCTGTGCATGCACCAAATGCCGAGTTCTCGTCTACTTTGTGGCAGGATATCCGTGTAGGTGACCTGGTGTTCCTGAAAAACAACCAATCTGTACCGGCGGACATGATCATCTTAGCGACATCTGAAGAGGATGGTGAATGCTTTATAGAAACCAAAGAGCTGGACGGTGAGACTAATCTGAAAACCAGGGTGTGTCTTGAGGAAACTTCTTACATGAAGACGGCCCAAGATTGCGTTGGCTTCCAGTGTTTCATCGAGTCCGATCCACCCTCGTCACATCTTTACACTTATCAAGCGACAATGCACATCATAAACTCCGCTCCAACCTCTGGCGACGATGACTCCAAGAATTCCAGATTAGTCCCCATCAATATCAACAACACACTATTACGTGGCCATGTGTTAAGGAATACCGGGTACGTGATCGGCGTGGTCGTATTTACCGGAGGAGACACCAAAATCATGTTGAACTCTGGCAATACCCCGTCAAAGAGAAGTTGTATTGAGAAAACCATGAACCAGCAGGTTAGTCGAAGGGTGCCTTTGAATGCTTGCCAAGTGGTTGTATTGATATTCTTGCTTCAATCTAGATTGTAATCAATTTTGGGATTCTGATCGTACTCTGTTTGATTTGTGCCATCGCTAGTGGGCTCAATCAGTCAACGTTTGCCGACACAATCGAGGGTGCAGAAGCCGGAACACCGTTCCAAGCTGGTTTCGTTACTTTCTGGTAAGATGGGCTCTGCAACACACCTGCAAATACACAGCTAACGAACGTGACTGCAATATAGGGCGAGCTTAATCATTTTCCAGAATATCATTCCGATCTCATTGTATGTCAGTATTGAGTTTGTCAAGACATGGCAAGCTTACTTCATCTACCGAGATATTCAGATGTACTATGAACCTACGGACTCTGTATGCATCCCGAAATCGTGGAATCTTTCCGATGATCTAGGTACGGTATACCATGAAACCGTTTGGCTTCTGAACTTCGCTAAATTCATTTTTAATTTCGATGATGCCTTCAGGCCAGATTGAGTACATCTTCTCCGATAAAACCGGCACTCTAACCAGAAACATCATGGAGTTTAGCAGATGCTCTATCAATGGTCGTTCCTATGGAAAATCCCTCAAAGGCGAGACAGACGCCGCAAAAGGCGCCAAAGTAAGGAAGGGGATTGACCCTTCGGAATCAGAAGCCAACTTTGATCCAGAGAAACTGTATAAGAAGTTTATGGAGGAGATGAGGCGCACATACACCCCCAAATATGCGAATACAGACCCTAACACCATTACATTTGCGGACCCTAAGATATTCGAAGATATGAGGGAGGAGGAGGATGGTAAATCCGATTTAAGCGAATCGCAAAGCCAGAAAATCCGGGAATTCCTTACTCTCCTAGCTGTCTGCCACACGGTAATCATTGAAAAGCCTGAAGCCGAGGAGAATCTGAACCCGAGCGACGAGCTGATGTATAGAGCAGAGTCGCCCGACGAGAACGCGCTTGTATCGGCGGCCAGAGATTTGGGTTTCACGTTCTTGAGTAGAAATAAGGACTCCATTACCATTGATGTTCTTGGAGAGGAGGTTACCTTCCAGCTATTGCAAGTCCTGGAATTCAACAGCACTCGCAAGAGAATGTCCGTTATCGTTAGAAGACCCAAGCCTTGGGATGATATTGTGTTATTCTGCAAGGGTGCAGATAACATCATCTTTGAGAGATTAGCTAATGATCAAGAAGAAATGATCAGTGCTACAGCTGATCATATCGACGATTATTCTAACGAAGGTAGGCTTATTCTAGATCAAGCCTAGTGAGTTGCATCTAATTCCCAACATTTGCTAGGTCTGCGTACTCTCTGTCTGGGCTACCGAATCATCTCGGAGGAGGAATACAAAGAATGGGAAGATCGTTACCATCAAGCCTCCACGAGCTTGGATGATAGGGATGAAGAGATGGAGGAATGCTGCAGTGAAATCGAAAAGGATCTGATATTGATTGGCGCAACAGCCATCGAGGATAAGCTTCAAGAGAACGTTCCAGATTGTATATTATCTCTTAGACAGGCCGGAATGAAAGTTTGGGTGCTTACAGGAGATAAAATGGAGACGGCAATCAACATCGGGTTTGCTTGTAATCTCTTGACCAACGAAATGGAGCTCTGGACAATTCGCGGTGATGACGTATCTGTCGCAAAAGAGCAATTCCTAAGCGTCGTTGCAAACATCCGCGGTACACCAGTGTCTGAAGAAACGGAGCCCTCCAGTCCTCGTCAAAGCGCATCATATTATGATCAGATGCCTCTGCCTCGTCGCTCGTCCACTTTTTGTAGGGAGTCAATGCTTCACGCCCTGGTGATTGATGGCAGTGCGCTGAAGTTTATTTTGGACGACATGGATACCAGAGCACTGCTTCTTGAGATCGCTCCCCTGTGCCGATCCGTTATCTGCTGTCGTACTAGTCCTTTACAAAAAGCCCAGGTTGTCCACTTGATCCGCAAAGGAAGGAATGCAGTTTGTTTGGCCATCGGCGATGGAGCTAACGATGTGAGTATGATTCAAGCTGCTGATGTCGGTGTGGCTATCTCTGGAGAAGAAGGTCTTCAGGCTGCCATGGCTTCGGATTACACAATCTCTCAGTTCAAGTATTTGCGAAACTTGCTACTTGTACACGGATTCTGGTCCTACCTTCGGATTGCCGAGATGATTCTTAATTCTTTCTACAAGAATGTCATTTGGGTGGTGGCAGTGCTATGGTATCAATTCTACTGTGGCTTCTCTGCGAATTTATTCTACGACTACCCTTGGATCCAGCTCTACAACATCATCTTCACCACTGTCCCGGTCATCATCATCGGTACTTGCGACCGAGCCGTGGGTTATGAGCATGCTTTGGAGAATCCCAAGCTGTACAAACTTGGCATCAACCAGAGTCGTTACGGTATGTTGCGATTCTGGTTGTACATCTTTGAAGGCCTGTATCAGTCTGCCATATGCTACTTCGCATTCTACTTCATATATACTACTAATGTGATTAGTTGGAGTGGTCAAGATGCCGGGATCTATGATTTATCGACCAGTGTAGCCATCACACTTATCACAGTTGTGAGCTTGGTGATCGGCATCAACGCCTATTCCTGGAATTGGATGATGTTTGCTTCGGTGTTTGGGAGTATCTTAATCGCGTTCCTTTTCGGTCTGATTTACACCCTTCTGACGCTAGCAGAATCTTACGGAACCGGGCTGTTCATATTGCAATCCCCTAGCTTCTGGATCACCTTCGTTGTGTCCGTCGTGCTCTCGCTCTTGCCGCGCTATTTAGTACTCTTCATCAAACAAGTATGGTTCTACGAGGATATTGACATTGTACGTGAAATCGAGAAGTTCGGAGGCATCAAAGGTGCCTACCCTGGAGACAACCCGAGCAAACTGCGGCTGAACACTACCAGAAACAGCGGATCAGAACAACTAGAAAAACACAACTCGTCCAGACTCACCAATGACCTGATCTCTGTGGATGACTTAGAGCTCAACCAAATGGAATTAAGCATCAGGTAGATAGGATGTCTTTCGCTCTTGCGCACCCGCTTTGCTCACATACTGAATGTCTTTCAGATCCAGGTGATACACCAGCCATCGAACTAATCTCACTCATCCGAGAATGCCCGTGCCTGACGGCGAAACCCTCCATACCCCACTTTTCCCAATGAATTTCTTGAATCCATCTGGCCACGGCCACTGGTCCGCCACCTTACCCACGCTTCTTTGGTAGTTCTTTAATTTAGCTAAATTCAATTTTAACCGCTCGCGCCCTTCTCTACCCGTGCCACCTCTCCAGTTTATCCCACTAACGCAAAAATCCAGCCCACTCCTTGATCGGTGGGGAAGTTATAATTGAATTTGATTGTGTGTATATAAGATCACATGTATCCACCATGCCATTCCATTTTGATACCGCTCCTTGTTTCTGTGAACACCTAACTTGGGGTGCTATCCCGTCGAAGGGATCATTAAAAACCAACATTATCAGTCTTGGAGGAAATAAAGTGTGAATACATGACAAGCCCTGTGCATACGCTTTTGATCTGCCAGCATAGGCGGTATGCAGTCACTGGCTCATGGCTTTGCACGCTCCCGGGATGTAGAGTGCGTTGTACCCCCGTATCACATCTCTGACATGCCGTTTGTGGGATCGGCACTGTCGTGTGGAAAGTGCATCCAGATCATCATTGAGCAGTCCACTCTATACTGGCAGTCGATGCAGAATGGGTGGCCTTCGATGGAATGTGTTTGTATGTTGTGACTCACTCGAAAATCTCTATATTAACCAAGATGGGCCGAGTGCGTGAGACACTGGTTGCATATTAAAAGCAGGTTTACGCGGGCTGATGATCCACGTATCACTGACTCACTCGTTGCATGGAAGCTCTTGCAACCACCATGTTCCCACTCCCCCTTTCCCATTCTCCCTCGTGCCACAGCCCACTGGGGTACAGTAGCATGCAATTCATACAATGATTATATTGAACAGGTCAACCTGAATGCAGTTAATGCATTTCGATTGAGAAATCTACATGGATTTGGGACCCCGACTTTGACAGGCTACCTGGGCATCTATTCAAAAGGGAGAGAGCAGGTGCTGTCTCACCTTCACACACCTTGGTATATCTAATCTCACAGCGCATATAGAAGGAGATTCGAGGGGCTTGGAGAGATCAATGAGCGGAGCACCCATCATGAGAAGTGAGTTAGGTTGTTATTGGTAATATGGCTGGAATGAATTGAATCTATTTGGGATATAATGAGGTCGATCTGATGAAAGCCCTGGCGCACTATTGAATAGATGGTATGGAGTTGGTGTACCACTTGAGCATCCCGTCCTCGGGGGACCATAGGGTTGCGAATGAGGCTGGGGTTGGGGTTACATTAGTAGCCAGCAAACCATAATAAGCCGATTTTGGGAAATTCATCAGATCTGGGCTGCGCTGGAATGACAATAAGACAAGTGTCAGGTTCTGGTGATTTGTTTGGGGGCTACGTGCGTGCTGCTACATACATGGTGAGTTGTCAACAACGAGGTGATTGCCATCACCTGTACACTTGGCTCAAGTGTTGTTGAGTCCTTGAAAGGGCGGTTGCAACATCTCCGTTTATGAGTTGTTGCAGATACAAGCCAAGAATACTGCTATGCATGCTCTTATGTTCTTATTTGAAGTGCAAACTTTAGTCAGAAACCAACTCGACTGAGTCGGTACGGGACTTGCTGCAAATAATAGACTTTGTTTCTTGTATAGCCAGGCAATGTAGGACTTTTCGGCAGCATACCAAGCACCGTCATTGTAATTCCCCATGGCAAATATTACTGGCAAACAACGTTGGACTTGGGTTTACTTCAAGGCCTTGAGATCTCTGGCAGCAATACAATGATCATCCACATAAAAGACTCGCTTATCACGCCTCACCCAAATAGTTCTTTCTGATGGTGCATCAGAAATTCATGTGAGAATCGCCTAAAATCTAAACCACAAAAGTCCGGGATTATATTGGTACTACTAAATGAAGTACCTTGACTCTCATCTAGCTGTGCTGTGTTTGTTATCAAGTCGTTTTGCTTCTACTACCCTCACTGATAGTAGCATTGGAGTATGCATTGTAAACTTTCCCTAAGAAAAAAAATTGACAAAAGCCCAGCAGAATACCATCATAATATCAGCTGAATTCCAACATTCACAAAAGTGACAACTCTCAATATCTCAGGTACTAGCTTCACAGCAGACAAGCAGGCATCCTTGCCAGGGGGAAACTAGGCCAACTAGCATTCTTGCCAAGCTTGGTAATCAGTTGCTCATTAATTCCACCAAAATTGCAAATGAAAGTTAGAAGCAGAAACACCAGCTGAATACCATCAAAATACCAGCTGAATACCAGCTAAAAATCCAATAAATTCCAACTTAGAGATCTCTCATAGGGATTTGTATTTACACTTCAATATTTACATCAACCTGGTCACTTAGCCTAAGCAAGCAGATTCAGGAGCCTGATGGTGATTCAGTGCTATTGTAATGTCTGGTATCATTAGCTAGTTCTACTTTGCTAGTTGCAGTTATTCACCAAAGTATTCTTTATAACTGTTGTAAAAATTCGGAATTCCACCTAAACATTCACCTAACTTAGTCACTTAGATCATTACCTCTAAATCCTAGAGAATACTGACCAAATTCCTTGTTGGGATTTACTTAGAATATTTACCCAGAACAAGAAAATTAGATAAGTTGTCCAAACAGCCCCAAGCTTTGTGCACATATGCTTGGGACCTTCCTTAACCTATTCTACGTGTTTGTAATGCCAAGACCATGTAAAAGTATAAATACTACTTTTACATTCAATAAATCATTAAGTGAAAACCACATAATCTACTTGTTCTCCAAATCACTTCCAATATCTCCGACTCTTACAACAATAACCTCATATTCTTATTGGCAAAGGCACCATTCTGAGATATAATATAGGCCCTTGATTACTGTTAGACCCATCTCACTACAGAATTGTTATATACAAATGTAAATATAAAGTTTACCCTGCATACTGCAATGCCACTACCAGTGAGGAAGATAGAATATTTCTTGTAAGATTCCACGGAGTATTGGAAATGGTTTGGAGAGTTAGAATTGCATGATATTTACTTATTTTATTGAATTCAAGAAAGCATAAATACTTTTGTGAGAACTGTGTAGAGCTAATGATAGGAATTTTTTGGGGAGCTTTACAAAACTAATGATAAAAGTGTTTCAATTTGGTGGGCATAACTGTTAACTACCCAAATTCTTTGTTGGGATTTACCGGGAATCTTTATCACTTTAATATTTAATAAACTATCAAGTGAAAGTTACATAATCTACTGGTGCAGCCATTCACTTTCAATATCACCTATACTTCCATATCAGTATCATCATGGCACAATGTGGTAGTAATACTAATAATACAAAGTTCCCACAAGGGCACATGTTTAGCTACTCTACAACCTAAAAAGTGAATATTTATAATAACAGAGAGCTTGAATGTGCAGACCCTGCATGATAATTCAGCACTGACTCTGCTTGAAAGAAATTACAAGATTTGGATTTCATGTGCTTATCTTTTTTGACAAACTTGAACAGATCAAACGAATTTTGTTTGATAAATGTTTATCTCAAGAACAAGACTTACGCGAACAACTGATTTAAATATGTGTCAAACAAAAAATACCAATATACATGTCGCAGGTAGTTACCCGTTATATCTCTACAATTAAGATAGCACACAGAGAAGTTTTTAAAACCCATCAACATACTTCAACCTTCTGATCAACTGAAAGGCTTTTTTCCATACCGGAGTGGAGAACGGTAGGAATACCCATGACAAACAGTAAGAGGTTGGATATGGAAATCAGGCTAGCAGTGGCACGCCAAGTAGCTAAAAAACCAACGTTCAATATGCATCTATATAAACAAATGGACCAAACAAGGTGACTTGGATGTCTTGAGTTTCTTTGCAGGTAACGCCACTTTTTTGCGGGCTTTTCACCATCCCATTATTGGTAAAACCCAATATTTGTTTGTGACTTGGGTGATTGCAAGTGGTCAGGATTCATTGGACATTTGGCTAGTACTATCGAGAGACTATGCATGTTTCATTCATTTATTCCCTTGAGGTGGAAGCCCTCCATATTTGTCAGTCATTGTCTCAAGAGTCGGGGGTTTGCAATTTTCTCAACCTTTTTCTTACCAAGTTTCTACTAGCGGGCATGGATCTTCTCGGAACAATCCCCCTTTCAAAGCCGTGTTTATGTTACTGGCTTGTTACCGGAATGCTCACAGCCATCGTATACACCTATGCCAGGTAGAAGAGCCAATTCGACACCCAGCTCCGACCTTGGGGCATGGTGATATTCGCACCAGGGGATTTCCCCAGCACGAAATCATTTTACCAATCTGAGGAAGATCAAGGATGGTCCGAATCATTCTACCTATATGGGAAGGCGCAGGTCGAGAAGGAAGGTGGGTCATGTTCTCGATCGAAACAAAAGGCCTGGAGACAGGTTTATTAAATTTAAACAGTAGAATATCCAGTCAGAAATCTGAGTACAATTTGAATGTATACCAAGGCTTCAGCCGTGAAGAAAAGATGAGGATTTATTACAATTCCATATCGGCAGCTTCCTCATCCGAAAACGATCCAATGGAGCTCATGTCTTCGTCCTCGGAGCTGTCGTCGAGTGCATCAGCCGCTTCTTTGGTAGCATAACGATTGACATAATCTATGGTAAAGAAATCAGCATTCTGTCTTACTCTCACGAACGGTTGGCTGGCTGTTACCTTTAACTTTGATTTCGTATTGGGTCGGCTCACGCATCAAAAGGGCCGCAGCCTCTCCGTTCAAAGGATCGGTTGGGTTTGGATATCTCAACAACTGAGGTAGAAACACCTCGAATATATTGATCATGTCTGTTTTTAGAGCCCAGTTAAAGCCAGTCAAGAGTGTCTCCAAGTTAACAATAAAAATTACCAAACATAGGACTCCAGGTTTGATTGATGACGTCTAAACAGACGGAGCCGCTTCTGCGATAGATGTGCTTAGTGGTCTGTCCAGAAATATCAACAGATCAGAGTGCAAGTTGTTATTTACAATTCATCAATGTTCGGATGGAAGATCTTGTTCATAAATCCTATAGATGGCGATTTGTAGGGATATTGATCAGGGAGCTCAACATGGACCTTCCAGACACCGCCAGAGAATGGTGCTACGAGAATTCTTGTGAATACGATGAAGAAAACAACCATCAATTCCGAGCCATGCAATGAACTTACTGTCCTCGGGTCCATGGAATCTAATATAAAATTCCTGCATGTTATCATTAACTAAAGTGACTTCATAATCACTCATAAGCCTGTTAAAGAAGGGGTTAGGTCGGCGACTTGAAATATAGCACCAGATGTACATACAATTTCATAACATCGGTTTCGATCCGTCTTCTGGGGGACGACATATGTGTTGGTGCAAAAGTGGGTGGAGGATTTTGAGAGAAAAAGGAAATAAAGAATGCTTTACCAAGTATGTCGTGATTAAACTCATTTTGCCCTCATGATGATATCTATTTCACGACCAATATGTGTATATCCGAGTAAACGACTCAGATGACCGGTCACATGACCCGCTCCACAGTGATATTCTGAGTGAACCATTTCATGTACACAGTCGAAGAATTGGCTACCTGAGCATTCAGATTGGTTACAGGTAGCGTGTCACCACTCGTCAACCCAAGACACACAACCTCACCCTAGTCATGGCGCATCCCATGTACTATGCAAAGCTGTCAATCCATGCCTCTAATAATGAAATTAGCACTTGTGACCGGCGTACGGCGAACCGAAACTGCAACAAGGACGTGTGTACTTTTCAAAAGTGACCAGCGATGTGAACATAGTACACAGTTACTCCCCAGGTGAATAACCTACTCCCGTACAAAAAAAGGCGCCGTAGTTTTCGAGTGGTCAAGTATGTTCGAGTGTGAATCATCACACGCACATCATTGATGCTTTTACTTTTTCAATCACGATCGTCTGTTTCCACTCATATGACCTCAAGCTACATATTTCGATGAATTTGGAGAACCCGCCAATTTCGAAAACCTGCGTGATTGCCATCCGATCTCCATATTTTAGCCAGTATGCCGAAGTTCAGGCGCAAGCCTATCACGAAGCTGGTAAATCTCGATCTAGAGTGTTTAAATCTGCTGGCACAGACTCTGCAGTTCAAGAAATCAGGCACCAGCGTCTCATCATGATTCATAGAAAACCGCCTATATCTTTGCCAATAGCCCCACAGTCAACACTAGATCAACCACTCCCCAAAGTGCTATTATCATGGATATAGCTATTCCTAATGGTGGCTGCAAACCATGTTGATCAAGTAGATCGCATCTTGCTTCAGTATATTTCCTCGATCACGCCATCAATTATGCATTTCATTAGGCCAGGGAGATCATTTGCTCGGCTCATGTACAGCTAGTAATCTACATGATGGACAGATGTAATGCTCAACAACAGGCATTGCTTTCTATTAACATTTTTCTACATCCACAAAGCTAGGGTTGGTGTCAGCTGTGAGTTCATTTTATTGGCCACCAATCTTACACACAAGTTTCACATGAGCCAATGTTAGCATACATCCTTACAGGGTAAATAACGTTTTCTAACCCTTGATTTCATTGGTAGCATAGTGATTTCCCCGGCCATTTGGAAATTCATACACCATCATCAATATCAGTTCATTGGCCGATGAAGTTAAGCAGAAAGTCGAAGACAGTGGTTACTTTATGATTTGTCTTTCAATGGAAAAGACTAGGCTCAAAGTTCAATAATATCGTCACTGCCGTGCCAAAACAATTTGGCTCATATAAATACCTCAGTGATCGCCGATTTCTACCTTTTGATGTATGAGCGAATCAAGAAACCAGTCAGCACTGGTCTCAAGGTAGCTACGTCGATACATTGCGAGGACTATCAACTCAAGGATATCCTGCCAGTCGCCATCGTTGATGGTGTATATGGTGCTTTCACATTAACCACACTACGGATCAATTCATCGAAGTTTCAGTTTAATATACAAGTGATGAAAAGGGAATTTCTAAATTTACTCTGCCCAAGATTGACAGGATTTACCAATTAGGTAGTTCGGAGCTCCAATGTTTGGTGCTACTCCAAATAGAAAAATCGTGCATTGGGGTGATTGGCACCAGAAGAGTTTAGAACGTCCATGTGAAACAGTTGCCTATTTGACGTTGATAAGATTCGGATTGGCAAGAGATTAGTAAGCGGCATAGAAGAACGCAAGCAGCATCCACTATAAAATCCATGAATCTGCCATTCCATTAACCACAGAGGCCAAAATGCGCAAATTCAAGGGTCCTAGGTATGTCAGCTAGTGTGCACATAGTAAAGTGGATAGTGTATTTTGAAGTTGAGAGTCTCGCTGTAGTTGGGAGTCGAAGGGATGAACGTTAGCCAGAAGATGATGGTTGAAAAATTAACTAAAGAAAAAAATGAAATTCCTTGAAGTTGAACATCGTGCAGAAGTGCTGCTGATATGTACCAAGTAAATTACTGGTGGTCAATCGTGAAGCGAACTTTCTGTGTTTTATCCTATTTGTCGACAAAGATAACTGTCTCCCTAAATGTCAGAGATCTGGTCTAGTATACCACTAGTTTGTTATTAGTGTCGAATTTAACCAGCAGGTTTCCATTTTTATCAATTGAGCTAGCCAAGTGGGTTGGTAAGATTTTGATTCTATGGTTGCTAAGCGCCACTCTCTGGACAAGGATACTAAAATCAGCATACGCAAAAGCAAATAAATATCTCAGAGTGGACCCTCGATGAAGCTCAGAAGCGTTTTTTCGATGCTTAACACGGCTATTTACAACAATCCGACAACCAAATACCTACAAGGCTTTTCCATCATCTCATCGTTATAGTTACGTTATGGGTGAAAATCAAAAGAACAACGCATTGGTTCCTAGCGACCTTAACGAAAAGGCGCCCCTGAACGACTCAAGGAACATCACATACCCCACATACACCTTGTTTTGCGTATTCACAGCATGCATTGTGAGGTTCAGCAGTGGCTACAATACCTCTTCCGCTAATATCAGTGAGTAAAGCTTCGTGGTGGCTAGTATCAGTTCTCGAATTAACATAACACTTTCCTCATCTGTTAGCCGCCAGTGCCATTCATAACTGCGCTGATATTGATAAAAAATTGAACGGGATACTCCCATATTGCTTTTCCATGGATTCTTGGCTATGGGGTTTCGCTGTAGGTAGCCACGCCTTCGGAGGTATGTTTGGAAGCTTGCTTGGAGGCTATGCACAGGAAAAATTGGGTCGCCGCCTGGCCATGCTACTCAATAACTTCTTTTTCGTTCTTGGCGGTATATTGCTTGTTTGCTCCATCAACTCTGGAATGTGGATTTGTGGACGTGGCCTCATCGGCTTTGGATGTGGCTTTGGCAC
The DNA here is from genome assembly GCA_002104905.1 of Basidiobolus meristosporus CBS 931.73. Lineage (NCBI taxonomy): Eukaryota > Fungi > Basidiobolomycota > Basidiobolomycetes > Basidiobolales > Basidiobolaceae > Basidiobolus > Basidiobolus meristosporus. The sequence goes on along the minus strand of MCFE01000378.1, from coordinate 4,003 downwards.
TGTTGTTGCCCCTACGTACATTGGGGAGATTTCCCCTATCAAAACCCGCGGAACATTTGGTGCTTTCAATCAATTTTGCACGACAATGGGTATTCTTATTGTAGAGGCTATGAGTTTGGGGATGTCAACCCCCGTTGGCTGGCGAATTCTTGTTTGTCTACCGGGCGTGTTCAGTCTCATTCAAGTAGTTCTGATGCCATTTTGCTCCGAGACTCCGCGTTATCTTGTTTCTAAAGGTCGACAGGAGGAGGCCAAATCCGTGTTGCTGAAATTGAGAAGTAACCACAACGTCGAAGTTGAGTACCAACAGATTGTCAAGGCCCGTGAAGTGGCGAATGAGCTCCCTAGAAGTCTTGGCATCAGAGAAATACTTCGAGATCCATACTGCAGAAAGAACTTCGCCATTTGTCTTGGGCTTGGCATACTTCAACAATGGTCTGGAATCAACGGCGTCATGTACTACTCCACTTCAATATTCACCACAATCTATGGGGATACTGCCAAATATATTACACTCTGTGTTGGAGCAGTGAATGTTGTAGTGACCATAGTTTCGGTTGTTCTCATTGACCGGGCAGGAAGAAAGCTATTACTACTTATATCCAGTGGAGGTGCCGGCATCTTTTGCATCCTTATGTGCGTTGGGCTTGAGGTTCACAACAGTGGATTGACAGTCGCTGCTAGTAAGTCTAAATTATTGTATTTATTATCTCCATGGCCCCCGCTAACTAGTTTTCAAAACCTAGTTATGATCTTTGTAGTATTCTTTGCTATCGGTCTTGGCCCAATCCCAGCTCTAATTATAAGCGAGATGATGCCAACCAACGCAGTCTCACTTACCTCTAGCCTTGCTTTAACGTTGAATTGGATTTCAAGCTTTGTAATTGGCTTGATTTTCCCGACTCTTTCTAAAGCAATGCATGGCTACGTTTTTTTGATATTTGCTAGCTGTTGTGCCATAGGCTTTGTCTGTACACTCTTCTTTATTAAGGAAACCAAAGGGAAAAGTATTGAGGAGCTGACAATTCGAAAGCAGTAGAATCCTGTACAAGCAGAATTTTTATCATCATTCATGTAAACTTAATTTGGAATCGTGGAGCAAATAAACATTAGAATTATCGCATAGTTTGTAATTTTGGATGGTACATCTGACGATTCTTTTGAATGTTGTCTTACTTTTGAACTTTCCGGAAAATACCAAACAGTGCTTTTACCCATCCAGATTAAACGACATGGCTAGATGTTTGGTTATTTCTGTATAGATTTGGAGAAGCTCAGATGTGACATCCTTTTGTTGGGATTATTCACTACGGTTCATTTCATTTTAGTCTCAATTCCCGTTACTTCAAGCACCCAACCCAGACATTGGGACGTCCAGATATTTAACTTTGTAATCGAGAGGAAAACCGCGAAGAAAGTGTGCCATTCACTAACCTATTTGCCAAACTATGGTAAGATGCCTACCATTCTAATCAAATTAAGGCAAACGCCAAGTCGAGAGGGGTTGCGGGCAAGCAAAGGGGCATAAATTCAACCACTAATCAATTACTAGCGCATATCAAGGGAACCAAGCCACGCAGGCGCATGGAAACTCCGTATATAATTCTAAAAGAAGCGTACTACTGTACAAAGGGCGCCGCAAGCTCCGCGAAGATAGTGGTACTGCCTCATTCCAACCTGGTATCAACCAGCTACTCGCGGCAAATACAGCTCCTTTTAATCTGCTAATCCCTTCATTCATCAATTTTTGTACCTCCACAACAACTCTTCCTTGCGCAACACGTTCTCCAAATCTCCGATATGCCTGTATAATTTTAGTTTGGCCATTTAGTAATAGCCTTGCAATGAAGTAGTCCTTTGGGCCCGAGAAGACCACACTAATGTATAAACTTTACTTTACATTCAATAAATCATGAAGTGAAAACCACATAATCTACTTGTTCTCCCAATCACTTCCAATATCTCCAAGACTCCTACAACAGGTTATGAGCCCCAAGCTGTCACTCTCTGCAATGTCTACTACTGCTATTACTGGAATTTTTCCCTCTGCTGAAAAGTTGGATGGATCTAACTACCAAGTGTGGAAGGTGAAGATGAAGATGCTGCTACAAGAAAGAGGCCTTTGGGATATTGTTGTGGGAGAAGAATGCCCTCCTAAAAATGTGGGAGAGGAAGCCTTAAAGTACCAGAAGAAAGAACAAAGTGCCTTTAACTGTATTTTCCTTAATGTTAAAGACAAACTGCTAATTCAATGCTCAAGAGCAAAAACAGAAAAGAATGCCTGGAAGGCATTAGAAGACACCTACCAGTCATGTTCAGCTGCTAAGAGGATGTATCTGAGATGAAAATTCCTTACTACAAAGATGCTTCCAGGAGAAGAAATGAAAAATCTAATTAACAGAATTACCCTGCTGGTGGATAAAATGGAATCTGTGGGCATACCAACTACTGATGAGGATGTGATAGTTACCATCCTAAATAGCCTGACAGATGAGTTTCTGGACCTTGTATCAGCCCTAGAGTCCAGAACTGAAGATCTGACCTTATATTTTGTATATGGAAGGCTCCTGGTTGAAGAATTAAGAAATTAAGCACCAATAAGAAGGAAGGAGAAAATGCTTTAATAAGCAATGATAACCAACAAAGGAGGTACCCATAACACAAGTTGACTTATATTCCATCATATTGGGAAGCCAGATAAGTAACTTAAATGAAGAAACACCAATGCTTTGGCACAGGAGATTTGGGCACATCAATTTTGATTATTTGCGTAAAACAATCAAAGATCAGCTAATTTCTGGGGTAAAAATTGATCCCCCAGCTAGTTTGGAGCACTGTGTAGCCTGCATATATGGGAAACAAGCCAGGCAACTGTTCAACAGCTCTGGGTTAATCAAAACTAAAAAAAAATAGATCTAATTCACTCAGACCTGTGTGAACCTATGCAAAATTTATCCTTAGGTGGGATGAAGTATTTAATCACTTTTATTGATGATTATACAAGATACACATGGGTCTACTTCATGGAGAAGAAGGAACAAGCTCTGACTAAGTTCAGGGAGTTCAAAGCCCTGGTGGAGAGAGAAACTGGTGAAAAAATCAAGAAAATATGCACTGACAATGGTGGAAAATATCCCTCAAAACTCTTCATCCGCTTCTGCAAAATTCATGGGATAAAGCAAGAGACTACTGTACCATACTCCCTACAGTAAAATGGAGTAGCAGAACATGCTAACAGATCAATAATTGAAATGGCAAGATCTATGATTCATGAGCAAAAATTATCCTATGATTTTTGGTTGGAATCAGTTGCCACTGCTGTATATCTTAAAAATAGGAGTTAAAGCAGAATACTTCATGATTCTTCTCCATTTGAATCATGGTATGAATACAGACCAAGTGCAGAACTTCTAAGAATATTTGGGTGTACAGCATATGCCAAGAAATTGCCTGTAAAATCAGTCAAAATTTAAGCCAAAAAGTGTAAAATGCATATTTTTGGGTTACTGCAATGAGAGTAAGGCATACAGACTCTACAATACCAAAGCAAAGAAGCTAATCAAGTCCAGGGATGTGTTGTTTAATGAAAATTCAAAATTTTCACAAAAAATCACATCAGATGATGACAAAAATCTGATCTCAAGTCCACCAAGTGTCAGGATTGAATCAGAGCAAAACAATGAGAATCTTTTCACTCCAGAGGACTCTACAGTCATGGTGCAGCCAGAATCAGTGCCCAGGAATATACCAGCAGTGATCATTCCACTATCAAATGCCAGAAGACCCAACCAGTCAAGAAATAGCCCAAATTACTATATTAATGAGGGTACAAACTTAGCCTATGCCTATTTGGTCCATAATGATGAGCCCCAGACTGTAAAAGAGGCCTTAAATAGCCCTCAGACAAAGTTTTGGAGATCTGCAATGACTGAGGAATATCAGGTCCTAATGGAAAATCAAACTTGGGACTTAGTCAAATTACCAATCAACCAAAAATCAATTG
>MCFE01000377.1:0-84298 GCA_002104905.1 Basidiobolus meristosporus CBS 931.73 | reverse complement strand
GTTCGTCGCCTTCTTCCATATTCATTTGAACGAAAACTGATGTATGAAGTGGTTTAGTTTGTGTCAACGAATAACCTTTCAAGTTCGTTCGAACAGGAAAAAATGAAAGTACCACCGTGGCGGCTTCGTAACGTAAGCCCAATTTGTGTGGACATTTTTGGAAATGATCAATAATTGCGAAACTACGTAAGAAAATCGGTTGTCCATGCCGGAAAAATCAGCATATTGCTGTGCGGTGTGGTTAAAATAAGAATTAACTATGCCAATTCAATGTTGCTTAAGTCAAGGAAAACCAATCTCAGATCTGGCACGTGATGCGGGCCTACGGCACAGGCCAATCAAGCCTCTGCCGACCCCCTACAATGTGATGATTATGGAAATAAGCCAACTTGACTGGTGGTATTTTGGCACCCGGCACCGGTCGAGTATAATTGCGAAAAAAGCTCGATTCGGACAATCCTTCTTTACATCGAACATGGCTGCTCAGATCTCCAAGAAGAGAAAGGTATAGTATGGATGGCTAGTGTTTATTTCAATGGATGCATGCGGTGGGTTAAATGATGATACCGAATCATTTCTGACACCTCTTGTTTGAATGCCTGCCTTCGGGAATGTGGCATAATGCACGTACTTATGACTATCTCTGACTTGACCCACCGACATCGCACCTTCTTGCCACCTTCCCATCACTCTTACTAAATGGCTTTCATGATTGTAGTTCGTCGCTGATGGCGTTTTCTACGCCGAACTTAACGAGTTCTTCACTCGTGAACTTGCCGAAGAGGGTTACTCTGGTGTTGAAGTGCGTGTCACCCCCGCTCGCACTGAAATCATCATCCGTGCCACTCGTACTCAGGATGTTCTTGGTGAGAAGGGTCGTCGTATCCGTGAGTTGACTTCCGTTGTTCAAAAGCGCTTCAACTTCCCCGAGAACACTGTTGAGCTCTACGCCGAGCGTGTTGCTAACCGTGGTCTCTGCGCCGTCGCTCAATGCGAGGCCGTTCGCCACAAGTTGCTCGCCGGTCTTGCCGTCCGTCGTGCCGCTCACTCTGTCCTCCGTTTCGCCATGGAGTCTGGAGCCAAGGGTGCCGAGGTTGTTATCTCCGGTAAACTCCGTGCTGCCCGTGCTAAGGCCATGAAGTTCGCTGACGGATTCATGATTCACTCTGGTCAACCAGTCCGTGATTACATCGATACCGCTGTTCGTCACGTTCTCCTTCGCCAAGGTGTTCTTGGTATCAAGGTTAAGATTATGTTGGATTGGGATCCTTCAGGCAAGATTGGACCCAAGAACCCTCTTCCTGATATGATTACTGTCATGGAGCCCAAGGAGGAAGCCGTTGTCACTGAGCCCATCTCTGAGGATTTCCAGAAGCCAGCTGCTCCCGCTGCTACTGAGGAGTCTGCCGCTCCTGTTGAAGAATCAATTGAGGCCTAATTGCACATCACTTTGTCTTCTGTCTCGCAAGAATGTTGATTTTTAATGTTCGTTGTATTATGAAAGAGCATGCCTTCGCATTATTCGATGAAATCAATGATCATTCACCAATAAAGATCATCTAAAAATCAGCCTAGTATTGCTTATCAGTGATGACCAAGAGTATTTAGTATATTCCGTATTGAGGAAATATCTGGAGATGTGTAACTCGGCGATTAGTGTCTGCGGTCGGTCGAAATTAAATAGGGGTCAATTCCAACAGTGAGGGTTTCTGTGACGCTGGTTGGCTGAAAATTTTCAATTTCCACAGAAGTTGGGTAATTTTCGGGATGTAAGGTCAAAATTTACAAACTCCATCAAGATCAATATCAGGGGAGATTACCCTGGTCCAAGTTTTCTAGCTTTTTTTTCCTCACTTAGCGTTGGATAAATACTGGTCATCGGATAACACTATCCTTTGTCACATCGACAAGCATTATCTAAGTCCACTTCGTCATGTCTGCCACTGACAACAAGAACCATCTTTCCATCGTTATTTGCGGTCACGTCGATTCCGGTAAGTCTACCACTACCGGTCGTCTTCTTTTCGAACTCGGTGGTATCCCCGAGCGTGAAATGGACAAGTTGAAGCAAGAAGCCGAGCGTCTCGGTAAGTCTTCCTTCGCCTTCGCTTTCTACATGGATCGCCAAAAGGACGAACGTGAGCGTGGTGTGACCATCTCCTGCACCACCAAGGAGTTCTTCACCGAGAAGTGGCACTACACCATCATTGATGCTCCCGGACACAGAGATTTCATCAAGAACATGATTTCCGGAGCCGCTCAAGCTGATGTCGCCCTTCTCATGGTCCCCGCCGATGGTAACTTCACCACCGCCATCCAAAAGGGTGACCACAAGGCCGGAGATATCCAAGGCCAAACCCGCCAGCACGCTCGTCTCCTCAACCTTCTCGGTGTCAAGCAACTCATCATTGGTGTCAACAAGATGGATTCCGATACCGCCGGTTACAAGGAGGACCGTTACAACGAAATCCGTGATGAGATGCGCAACATGCTTATCAAGGTCGGATGGAAGAAGGAGTTCGTTGAGCAATCCGTTCCTATCCTCCCCATTTCCGGATGGCAAGGCGACAACTTGTTGAAGAAGTCCGAGAAGATGACCTGGTGGAAGGGACAAGATGTCATCAACCAAAACGGTGACAAGATCCACGTCGAGACCCTCCTCACCGCCTTGAACGACATGGTCGTCCTTCCCTCCCGTAACGCTGACGCCGCCATGCGTCTCCCCGTTTCCGGTATCTACAAGATCAAGGGTGTCGGAGATGTCGTTGCCGGACGTGTCGAGCAAGGTACCGTCACCCCCAACACTGAAGTTGTCTTCCTTCCCACCCACACCGCCGGTAACCCCTGTACCGGTAAGGTGTTCACCGTCGAGATGCACCACAAGCGTGTCGAGTTCGCCCAAACCGGTGACAACGTCGGTATGAACATCAAGGGTCTTGACAAGGGTAACATGCCCCGTGCTGGTGATGTCATGGTCTACAAGAGCGACAACACCCTCCGCCCCGTCAAGAACTTCACTGCCCAAATCCAAACCCTCGATATCCCAGGAGAAGTCAAGCCCGGATACTCCCCCATCGGTTTCGTCCGTTGCGGTCGCGCTGCCTGCAAGATCACCGAGCTTAAGTGGAAGATCGGTAAGGAGACTGGCCGTAAGAAGCTCGAGTCCCCCCACTCCCTCAAGGCTTCCGAGGCCGCCGAGGTTGTCTTCGAGCCCATCCAACCCCTTATCGTCGATAGCTTCAAGAACTGCGAGGGTCTTTCCCGTATTGCTTTCCTCGATGGTAACACCGCTGTCATGCTTGGCAAGGTCGTCTCCGTTGAGCACAAATAAATTATACGTAGTTAGTTCTTAGCTAAGTCAATAAAGCATATCAACTTTCCACACCTAACAACACCCTAGTTACAACATTGGTTTATTTATCGATTGAATGGCTATTACGCATCTAGAATTTTGATTTCGATTTCTTTATCCAACTATTTATCATGGCAAGGGAGTTTTCGGGTTGGTCGTAGGGTACCATGTGGCCTGCTCCGAACACGCGCAAGAACGTAAGTCCTTTTGAGGATCTTACTTCACCCGCGGCCTCTCCATTAACCGTCCAGTTTGAATCTTTAGCTTTGTTGAACTTCTTCTTGCCGCTCCAATCCAGCTCCATTGCCCAGGCCTTGTTGCCGTACCAATTGCAAATGAAGTCCGCATCCCCGGCATAAATCAAGACTCGAATGCCATCCTCCAACAATTCAGGAATGTTGAGATGATACGGCTTCATCCAGTCTCCAGCCAAAAGGAAGCCAAAATACACGGACGAGTCGCAGGATTTAAACCCGTCAACCTCGGCGCCCAGCTCCGACCTGATCTCGGGCTGATTTAAGTACTTTGTCAACCCATTGAGGATGGAGTAGCATAGCTCCGCACCAGGTTCGCATTTGGTACGAATGTCGTATATATTCAACCCGGATGACTGGAAGGGCTGAACGAGGTTTTTGTTGCAATAGAAGGTGGGTGGGACGCAAGATAGAGAGTTTGGTCGATTGTAGCATGATTTGATCATGTTTGCACACTGTGTGTACGACTGATCCATCTGGCGGCATGTCGATTGGGATAGAACCTGAATGCCATAGGAATTATCGCAAGCCATCTTAGAATAGTATTTGTACTGGACTAAGGGGTCGGTGAGGCCGTTTCCAAGGCCAATGCTCTTCAGATTGATCGGCTTGAAATTGCCGCGGGCTTTCTTGTTGTTGTCATGAATGGTCTTAGCGATCGCGGGGACGTAATGCCCTCCGTAAGATTCCCCAAAGACATGGAATTCCTGATCAGAATACTCCGGATATTGCTTGAAGAATAGCTGTAGGAAAGCGTAGACATCCTTGCTAGCTGCTAACGAGCCAAACGTCTTGCTACCGTGGGAGAAGCCCACGTTCATCGGTTGGTCTAGGAAGATCACGTTGGCATTGCTGTTCCAAGAATGCGGGTTGAACTCGGTCCCGGAACCATCCTTCTTGACCCTGCATGGGCCCAACTCCATCAAGAGCCCCGTGAAGGAAGAGCAACCTGGGCCACCGTTGAGCCAGAGAATAATCGGATCCTTTTTGGGCTTGTTTCTCGATTCGAAGAACCAAAAGAAAAAGTGCCGATCATCCGAGATATCGAGGTAGCCGGAGTACTGTTTAACGGAAGTGTCGCAAAGCTGTGGTTGCTTGACTCGTAGCGAGTAGCCCTCTAATGATTCATGTGTGGTCACACTGATCCATGGATTGCTTTTGACTTGCTCACTCTTGGGCGTCATCCCAAACTCACTCTCTAGCTCATCCAGCAACGAGGATTCTGACTGGAGAAGCAAACTCTGGGGGGATTGGAGGACATGCTGATAAGCACAGCATGATCCTGCGAACAAACAAAACAAGAAGACTGGCGATTTCCACTCTTTCATGGCCAAGGAATGATATTATCCCAACCAAGCGCCGAATATTTATATTTGATCGTGCGTAATGGTTTAGGGATAAAAGCTGTTATTGGCCGTTGTCCCAGTTTAGAAGTAATAAATGGCATGGTACCGGCTTTTAATGAGCCACAAAGTATTTCTAACATGACTTGGAATTGCTATATTGTTTCAATTACTGAATCATTTATCTCATGTGAGAAGGGGGCTATCTAGTAGGATGCGAAGGGGGGGGGGTTACCTAGAAGGGAGTGTCATCATCATCGCTAGGGGTAGTCAAGGAGAGTGCGAGGGATTGCGTGAGGCTGGTAGGGTTAGGTGTTGGTTTGGTGATGGATGCTCTGCTATCTACATTATTTCGTCTGTTTGTGAGAGAGTATTTTGGACGATACGCTTGAGTTCACTTCTTATTTCTAGCCAGCTGTCGGCATTCATGTCTTCGGGCTGGTTAAGCATTCCAGACAGCTCTTTCATGACAATGATAGATTGCTCCACTGACTTCGCATCCTGAGTGGAGAGTATATTCGGAGTTATCGTGAGCCTGATATGTGTTATGGTTAAGGAAAGTTCAAAGCAACAGGTGAACAATTGGACACGAGTCCAATTTCTTCAAAGGATATCATCAGGTAACACTCTGGTTAAATTCTTGATTGCAGTTACGATCCTTCGATCAGTCAACCCTTTCACGAGAATCCTACGCGAGTTGTCAGTGGCAGTTTTGGTGAATAGAAAAACCAACGAGCCATCTTGATTTCTGAACTTCTTCTCGTCTAGAGGCAAGAATACACACTCGATATTCTAGGTAGCTCGATTAAAGCTGAGAGAACTGTGGTTTCGCTGCTTGCCATTTCTCTGGACGAGTTCAGAATGGTGCTATTTAGCATGGATAGCTTGGAGGAGGCTTGTATCGCAGGAATGATGTGGGGGTTGTATATGGATTCACTATATCAAGTTTAGCGGAATAAAGATTGGCACTCCTACAAATGCTGAAAACGGTTGCTTGACAATACCTTGACAAATTCCTAATTGTAACATTTAGTTGGGCCAATTGCTCGTCCTGAACTATGCTTGAGTCTACGATGTCGATCCATTCCGATTCGGTCGAGTCGGTATGTGACTGCTCCATCGGTTTGGACGATTGTATGGGCAAGAGTGGCACCATGCTGCTGTCAGGTAGGGCCTTGCACGGTTCACATTGCGCTGCTCCTCGGGAATCAATTATCCTCGCGTATTCTTCTATCAACTTGGATGATTTATCCAGCAGAGCAGTTTTCTGGCTCAACTAATCAAGAGGGATTAGTTATCATCAGCTGCGCCAAATCATCTATATCGTACATCTACCAGCCTCTCGTGCTCACGTAAAGATGCTGCGCCGTTACGCATCCTGGTGGTCAAGGAATGGTATACCGCTGTCAGGTTCTCGTCATCACTATGCCCTAATTGAACAACGCAACGTAAACAATGGATTTGAAGCAATCTAGTAATCGAGCTATAAACACTACCTGTAGGCTCCTGTTGAACTGGGGCTCGGCACTGTCTAGATAGTACAGCGAGTCATACTCGGGGTCGCCAGGATTCAAGAGCAAAATTGATTCCGATTCCAGTGTATTTGGGGAGGCTCTTTTTTTGACAATCGAGTAGGTATTGTCCCCAGTAACGACAATGAGGGTGAGTCCTTCTGAATCCAAACAGGCAAACTCTATATGATGCGGAATGCCGTGAATGTGTAGGGTTTGGTCGATCTTGTTGTACTTCAGATTCATGATATCTTCAGCCTTGGTGCCAATCCATGTATTGTCTAATTCATATCCTACACCCGTACCTTCCACCGCGTCCAACAGGATGCCGTTCATCTGAATGGTGCTGATCATGCTCACCAAATAGCCGGGCAGATCTATTGTGATATTCAAAGGTCTAGGGCTCGCTTCCTCATTGCTGATGTCGATATAGCTCAGCTGCATTTCGTTTTCCTCCGCGTGGTTTTTTACCGAGCAAATCAATGCAATTCCCTCCTGTATATTTGTGATTCCGAAGATTCGCAAGGGTTGAATGGAAATCAAGGGAAAGCTGATCACCTTTACGCTCGTGATCTTCCATATTTCAAGGTTGACTTCCAGATTTAAATCTTCTGAGATACCCATATGGTTCAACGCTGTATGGGCTCTGAAGAGGCTTACTACAGGTCCGTGAGCAAGTGCAATCTCTCTACAAAGTTGAGTTGAGGCAAAGGCCAAAGATAGCGGGAAATTCTTCTTGCTAACCTTGAATGGGATACTTTAGTTCTGGTGTATTTTTCGTAGCTGGCTTCATTTTCGGAAAAGATAATCTTCAATAAAACTAGAGATTTCTCCATTTCCTGGCTCAGCTCGGTCCCTAGTATATATACAAATTCACCATCGCATGGTTACTGAATTGAGTCTTGCTGAGTGAGCTACCAGCCTATCTATATGCAAAGATATCTTACCTTCCCAATCGAGTTCTGATAGCACTTTAGCAGTGATTATTCTGTTGATATCTAGATTAGATAGAAGGAAAAACCGCCAAGTCAAAGGTTCCGATTGAATATCCATGTATTTATTATTTGAACGAGGTTCTTCAGCGAGTGGGTGAGGGATGGACTCTTACTTGGTACTAGCAAACATGGCAGAAACTCAAAGTTAACTGAATCTTTTTGCTTCTCTAACAAATCTAAACCACTCGTCGAAAGCGAAACGTGACTCTCGGTGTGTTCTATCTTCACCACCCAGTTTCTCAGTACCAGATAACACGGATTCGTTTCCCTTCTCGTAAAAGAGCATGTTGGGAGAAGCGTACTAAAGAGAGCGCCGGAAATTTAGGGAATATGGTGTGTGTACATGCAAACAAACAGACAACAAATCAGGATTAACGCAATATGCATGATTTATTCAGATGCCGCACAAATTGGATTAGGCCGCAAGGTTATTAGCATTATGTTATAGTATTAGTGTTATCAAAGAAGGAGCCGAAGAAATGGCCAAAGATACAGGGGGCCACACAGCATATTAGATAGAATTCACCCATTTGGCCAAGTTGACTTTTTCGCTGGTGACTCGCTTTACGTAGGGATGCTCCTTGTGTTCACAAAAGAAGGTCAGTGCATGGATACAAGCCAATCCTAATCAGACGCCTCACCATGATTTGCCTGGGTGTGGGTCGAGTCTCGGGATCCTTGGTCAAACTAAGATAGATCAGCCAGAATACAGAACAGAGGTGGAAGCAATGAAGCCTAACCATAGGTTGACCATCTCAATAAAATCAGCAGGGAACACCTCCATCGGAAGGGTTGGCAAATCCTCGTCAACGATGTATTGCAGCAGCTCAAACACCGATAGTTGTGGGAACGGGAATTTCCCTTGGCTCAGCTCCAACAAAGAGACGCCTAAGCTCCATACATCAGATTTCACGCTGTATGTAGCACCAGTGATTCTCTCAGGCTAATGTTGAGGTTAGCACCCAGATGAGTCAGTGGTGTGTCTCAAGCTTAACATACCGACATGTACTGGCTAGTCCCCACAAAGGTTTTCGCAATTGAATCTACAAGAATCCCAGACACACCAAAATCACAGAGCTTGACAAATCCGGCCGAATTAATCAAGATGTTGGATGGCTTGACATCTATTGATGCGCTCTTATTGGACTGATTCTCAGAAATGTAACTAATTCCATATACCTCGGTGAATGATGCGATGATGGTCATAGAGGTAGGTAAGTCCGTTAAGTACCTTGACGCTCCTAGTTAGTAAGCTTCACAACAACAAAAAAGGAACCACGTACTGAGCAAGTGATGCTTCCTATTATTGGCTCAGGGATCGGCCCTATTCTTCTGTATAAATGATCCAACGAACTTCGTGGAATGAGCTTGCGCAAACCAAGTGCTATGAAACATCTGAGCCTACCCCTTGTCCATGTACTCCATACATATCGAGATTTTCATATCGTTTTCATGCATGAACGCACCGTAGAAAGATACGATGTGAGGGGAATTGCAGTCGTGAAGGATTTGTAGCTCCCGAATAATCTGCTTTCTTACCGACGTCTTCGCCTCGATGTGTACGATCTAGAGGGGGTTCACAACAGGGATATGTTTGTGTTATAATGGCCAAGGAAAGAATAAGGAAGTGGTGAGGAAAGTATCGGACCTTTCTTGCCATGATTGTTTTGGTGGGGATGTACAGTATTTTGGACACTGCCCCACCGTTTCCAGAGCCCAGTTGGTCAAGGGTCTTTAAGTCTTCCTGACGCAGATTCAGCTTGAATTCTAGGCCTATTTCCAGGTTGGCCAGCTGCTCATACAAGTGGCCGCTACCTACCCCTGATAAGTTGCCGCTGTATTGAGCTTCGGCGGTAATACTTTCACAGACAAGAGGTGAATGGGCCAATTCCAGGTTCTTGAAGTTTCGCTTTTTGCGAAAGCCCGTGGTGACAGCTATAGTGGTCATGTTTAATGGAGGTAGAAGGGTTGTGTAGGCAGGAGTGGTAGTGAATCCTTAAATAAGCGGCATTCCGGATCAAATGGATATATATAAATATAAGGATGGTGAAACACAGCTCATTTCATAAACCCCGCTCTGCACACCGACCCATCAGCAACAGCAGTTCGACAGTACATATACAACATCAAGTCCATAATGCTAGTGATTGACTTTATTGGTGAGTGCCTTACGGAGGAAACATTCACAAGGGTGTTCAGGATAGTTGACAACGGTCCTCGACACTTAGTTCTCTTGGGTGCGAAGACGAGCGTTGGCGTTGGTAACCTTCACGTTCAATTGTTGGGCGCGTTCAACAATGGCAATACGGTTCTTGGAGCTGACGTTGTGAGCAACTTCGGCAGCGTAGGTACGGTTTTGCATCAACAAGACCTCCAACTCCTTGACACTGGAGACAACGAACTTCTTGAAACCGTTGGGCATGAGGTGGCGGGTTTTCTGGTTGGATCCATAACCGATCTTGGGCATGGGGATTTGGCCCTTGAATCTACGACGGACACGGTTATCAATACCCTTGGGCTTTCTCCAAGACTCCTTGACGGTCTTGTAGCGGTCAGATTGATGACGCTTGAAGGGCTTAGTGCGCTTCTTGATGATAGCGACCTTGTTGGTAGAGGAGACCATGCTAAATCAAGACTGTTGTTACTACGTGTACATATTGAAGCCTACGCTACGGATGGATGGAACGTATCAAACCTTGTTCACGTAGAAAGATGGATTTCCGAAAAAGAAAGAGCCGCATTTACGCCAAACAATACTTTTATCGAGGGATTTTCCGCATCGGCCGACCACGTGATCTGATGAAAATTGAGACTGCGTTTATTAGGAGAATGAAGTATGATAACAATGCTTTGACATGGAAATTCTATCAGTTTTACAAAATACTACTGAAATAATGAATAGTGAATAGTGAATGATAGTGAACAGTGATAATGAATAGTGATAGTGAGCAGTGAGTTGTGTCTTAAACTAGGGGAATGAGTGAAAACGCTATACAAAGGAGCTGGATTGGAAGGAGGATTGACTGCGGTGTGAGGAAAGTGTCTGTTGGCTGCTGGAATCTGACAGACTAGATATGCTACTAGCCAAACGTCCGTTGCGTCCTTCCGTAATTAGCCTGGTTTTCTCCTCGGCCACGTTACAATGGAAGAGCAATCTCCTCAGAAGTTTAGGAGAGCAAGCGGTCTTTCCTTCTGCAATCAAATCCTCCAAATGCTCCCGATTATGAACGACATAGCTACAAAAGCTGGAGAGTTTCTTGTCTATATCAATAAGATAGGGAACCTCTGGGGGCTTGAAGAAGGTTTCCGGTGGCTGCAGAGCTTGAATCTTATGGTAGGATGGATTATGTGTTTGTCCAGTAGCAATGTAATCGATGTATTCCATCAACGTAGCGGAGTTCTGGCGGACAAACTCGTTCATCTGCGCCATGTACGGTTCTTTGGGGTTGCAGTCGCTCAAATTAGCTAGCGATTGAGTGGTCTTGGCTAACAGCGTCAGGGTGCGACGAGTTCGAGCATCCGGCTGCTCCTTGACGAGTTGGAATTGCTTTGGATTAAGTAACGCCGGACAGAAGAGGCGCAGAAAGATGAATCCGCTCACACAAGTATAGCGAACCGATTGGTTTGCTCCGAATACTTGGCTTGGATTATGGCTCTTAATTCAGAGAAGAATACACGCAACTCACTGGAAGTGGAAAGTTAGCTGGCTGCAAAATGGACTTTAATGGACGCTACAATCTACCTGGGACATTTGGCTTGAGTTTTCTCGATACTTTTCCATAGCATCTTAGTATATCCAATCAAAACCTTCCAGTGGGCCCGGATATCCTCATAGCGTTCCAACTTGAGCTCGTCAACCTAATCGAATGGAAAGCCTTAATCATAGGCAGCATGAGGGAGAGCAAGACAGGCAGGTACCTCTACGTACACCTTGTTGTCGCAGATGGATCTGACAATTTCCCCAATAGCCTCGTCCACATATTGAAGTCCGATCAACTTCATGTAGCCATCGATGGCTTTAGTGAAAATGGAATTTCCTCGAAACAGGATGTTGGCGTCGTCTAAATGAAGGAGGGATGAGAACGGAGTAAGCCGTCACAGTTAGCGGATCCGCATACCGGTTGATTCCACTTCGTTGCGGGCAAGAAACAAAAGCCATTCCATCGCCATGTTTTTGGCCGCGTAGATCCGCATCATGTTCTCGGCAAACCATTCCAGATTCTTGGAGACATTCACCAGGTCAAAAATCAATCGAGACTCGACGTCCAATAGAAGCTATACCGTACCTCGTTAGGTGGGCTGCCAACAGAATGCGGCAAAAGGGGTCACTTACCTTGAGTAAGCTGTCGTAGCTTGAAGAAGGCAACACAACCACCTCGTCATATTTGAATCGAAGGTGGAGTTCTCCGGCCGTCTCCGAAGGGTATCCGGACACTTTAGACTCGTACATTATTGGGTACCACCCCTCATGAGTCTCCCCCCGTCGTATGAATGAGATAGGAAGGTGTACTTTGCCTAAGCATCGGTGGATGGCGTTAAAGAAGGTTGGATTCCGCTGCATTACTCACTCGTAACTTACCAATAGTTGAATCCTTATGGAGTCGATTCTTGTTCATCACAATGACCTCAACACCTCTTCGAAGAGCAGGAAGATCCCTAGCACAACACATTAGTCAATGGCTCCTTAACACTACCCCAACAGTCACGCGGCTTACGTAAAGAGGAAGTCTTCTACCCAGACAGGGTTCGTCGTCTTGGGCTTGGTGCTTGTTCTACCTTTGCGTTCTGCGTCCAGTTCGATATAACAGTACGGGTCCGATTGGCTGAGCCCACGGCCTTCCACGACACTGATCCAAAAGGTACGATCCAGACGGTAGCAGAAGTAGGGGGGCTCGGAATAGCCCAACACCTCTGGCTGAGCAAAAGTCTTCAGTATAGAGATCCATTCGTTGCGTTCGTTTGGTCCATCAGTCATGAAAAAATGAGTTTTCTGCTTCGACTTCAACATGAAGCAGTTTTTCTTTTTGAGGGCGGACTCGTCTATCATGCTGATATGGTTCCGCTGAACCTCCTTGACCTTGATATTTTCAATCACGGTTTTGTCCTGAAGACGCAGTAATAAAGGGAATGAGATTTGCATGAATGCAAGATGGGCTTTCACAAGGGACACTTACGTTCTCGTCAAACTGATACAGAGTGCCATTGGACCGAATAATAAGGACGATGCGTCGCCAATTGCCGGTTATGGAGAGGGGGTCCTTAGTGCAATGCGGGTTCTTGGAGCTCTTCACCTCTAGGGAACCTTGAGTTTCCAGCAGCATGCAATAAGAAGAACGAGTAAACTACCTCGAATATAGACAGTCCCCGACTTAATCAGCTCCGCCCCGGCCTGAATGGATAAAGGGTGAGTTTCTTGTGTCCTAGCTTGACAGCATATCGCATGAACCATACATTGGATGCGCTTCTATTGTAGTTGATGCTACCAATGTGCGGTATGCGTAACGCGGTTATCCACTCCATCATATCCAGCTCCGTCTCTGCTTGAAAGTAGTATTTTCTGCCGAGAGGATCTTTAGGAAAACGCCAAGAACATTTCGGTCCAACCGCACAACTTACAGAATAGGTGGCGTGTTGATCTCAAAGCAGTACGATCTTCCATCACAGTCTGTTTCACGAACCAAAGAGGCATGCAGGTCTACCACGATGGGCTGGTCCTACAACTGAGGGTTAGGTTGGTACCAGATGTAGTGATGAGAACCGACAAATACCACGCCATTTGTGCATTGAACAAAGAGGCCCTCGGGCATCTGTATACGAAACCAATGTCTATTCATATGCAAAGTTAATCTCTGCAACAAGATGGAAGCCTGCATAAAAACAGCAGACCTTGACCATCCACTTCTAGAGTTTGCTCTTCGAAGCAGTAAATAACCAGATTTGCCTTGCTTCACCATCAGATCCGAATCAACCGACAAGTTGGAGACTTGCGTAACAATGGAGATCTCATCATACCCCACCAAACCCAGAGCCTGTTTGTATTTTGTTAAATGAGCCTGATACAGCAAAACTGCCATTAACGCTGGTTCCATCACGAAATAAGCTTAGTTTCACCAGTACTTCGATGGGATCTAAGAGCGTTGCTTCGTTCACTGGCAGGTCTTCAAGGTTTTGGCCCGTGCCCTCCTTAACGAAATTAAATCAATGGAATTGCAAACATGCCCAGAGCCTCCAACCAACCAACCTCGTCGATGCCCGCGAGAATCTGGCCTAACACAGGCCGGGTCTTAGTCATAGACTGGTGATGACCCTCGAACCACGTTGACATCAACTCAAGAAACGAGTTCATCTAGAATATCAAACACACGTATTATTGTCGGCCCAATGTTGCCTCTGCCGGTTCTAGCCAAACCTTGTTTAACACAAAGGACTCTCGGATGAGCGGGAGCTCGTTAAGCATATTGGCGTATCGAAGGGAATTTTTGCTTGACTCCACTCTCATGCTGTATAAGTAATTGGTGAACTTGGGAATCTATTAGTTATCAGGATCAGAGCAATCAACATCACAAATGCTCCGTACTTCGTCGTTTTTCTGATCCTTTAGATGCGGTAGGCTGGAGTATTTATATACAATGGATTCATATTCCTCTGCTGAATTCAAAAATTCGCGTCTGGCGTTCTGCAAATCGGGTCAAGTTTAGTTGGGTGGCGGGGGGGGGTTTCTCTCGAACGAAATTACCGAAAGCGTGTGGGTGACTGAGTTTTGGAAATGCAGGAGCGGCTCTGTTAGTGTTATCAACCGTGCTGAGGTTAGTGCTGAAGCAGGCACTGTCAGTATGCAAACGGTGGCTAACCTATCAGCTCATTTTCTAGGCGCGAGGTAAAGTTATTCTCCGTTGAAAAGAAGGAGTCTCGTGAGGTGGAGCCTGAAGTGGGATTTAGGGAAACGAGAAGGACAGAAAAGGGCAACTTGCAATTACCACAATTATCCGTGTCGACAAGAGAGTGGAAGTTTTTGGGGGAGGTGGCTTCAAGCAGAAGGCGATTTGTAGCTTCGTTTAAACCTGCATCGAAGGGGTTGAATGGGTCACTAATTCGTGGAGTCCAGGAGCAATTTCCATATACCCGCTAGAGCTTGTACAAAGTTCCTAGTTTTCTCGGTCCACACTGACAGAACACCTTCGAAAGCCTCGGCAGCCTTGTGTGCGCTCACCAAATTCGAGCGGTACTGCGGGCTGTCATGAAAAGCGTCTTTCAGGTTTATGAGATTTGTGACCATCGTCGATAAGCAGCTTCTAAGACTTTAGCATAAACCAGAAGCCAGGTATTTCCCTTTACCAAAGTCAATATACAACTCGATTGAGTGGGTACACCTTCCTGCGCATAAACTGTGGAAATTGGCTTAGTCGTGTGATTGAAAAAAAGAAATCCGTGTATTTGAAATTACCTGATATGGAGCTGCCGGGCCAACATTTTCGATAATCTTCGCCTGCGAATGGGTGCACCAATCTCCTCACCAGCTCACCAAATTTTGGGACATGTGCACGTTTTTAGCTTGAGGGAGGGATCGTAGGCCTGTGGCAGTTGCCATGACACCCCGATAGGATATGATGAGTAGTGGGCTGGAGACAGGTGGTACGACCTATTATCCCAACCTGGATCACTGGGAGATTATTCATTTTCCAAGCTGGATAGCTGTGGTAAGATTAATTTTCATAGGCTGGAAAAACATGGTATTTGGAACAGAAGTTTCCTGAATAAAATCAACAAAGGGACCAGGCGCCTCTGCTCCGGGCTACAATACAGTCTCAGATCAATTGTCTTGTGGAGATTCTTCGCAGGCTTGTCGAGAATGGTGTGTAAGGGGTGGAAGGTAAGTAAAACCAACAAGTTGATGGATTCAATAACGTTGCCGAATTAATAATGGATCATCCGACAGTGAAATATCTCAAACACCGGCCGAAAGGTATATATTGTTCGAGCAGCAGACATTTTAGACTCAGTACTCACCAGAACCAAAGCAACAGACATTTTAGGCTCATTACTGACCAAAACCAAAGCAGAGGAAGATGGATGGATTTCTCAATCGCTTACTTAGAGCCACAGTTGATATTGTGCAGGTGACAAGTATTTGCTCTGCCGTAGCCACTAGTATGGTGGTTGTGGCCGGGATTTTGCTTCTATGCACCAGACGACAGATTTCCAACAAGATCTCGTTCAGATTGGCACTGCTGGTGGCGTTCTATGAATTCATCTTTCATGTAACCAACATCATCAACAACCGCGTATTGTTTCATGCTATGACGCCTACCATTGCTTGCCGATTGACCTATTCCATTGCAAATTTCTCTAAGCTAATGTCAGTCTTCACCACCACAACCATCGCCTACAACCTCGACATGATCCTGATCCGGCAACGAAGTGAAGTTAAGAGGGCTCAGCTTTGGTACATCCCTCTCACATTGTCGACTGCCCTGCTGATCACTCTGATTTGCACTATCTACAGCGTTGCGAATGAAGTGTGCTGGCTCGCCAATTTTGCTGCCAATCCAACTGCAGTATGGATCCAGTGGCTCTCGTGCTTCTTGTGGATGTTTCTTGGGCTGTGCTATTCTCTGTACGTGGTGATTCGAGTAATCCACCTTCTGAGACATCATCAAACAGAAATGCACACAACCATGGAGAAGATCAATCTGTCAACGAATCCAAAGCTTCGTCAGATCAGCTTTAGGATTACCATGTATGCCGTGGTGCCGATACTCACCTTTTTCCCTGCAATTCTCTCCTTCACCATCCAAAGCATCGGCTACTCGTTGCCGAGGCCAGTCTATAAAGAGCATCTTGCGACGTTCGATGCGCTTATGTGGGCCATTGCCGAACTATTGACCTCATCCACCGGATTGCTGACCACCTTGGTATTCGCCTTTGATCCAGTGGTGATGGCTGCACTAGCAGACATTTCGGAATACATTAAATATCGGTTGCCTAATCTCTCAAACGGTAGACCAAGTCTCTTCTTCAAAGAAGACCAACCCTACGCCCAACAAACCTCAGGCAGCTGGCAAGATTATCCGGCTACTCCTAGCTCCGAGACCCATATTGCCATGCATATGGAGGACGAGGTAGAAGCAGGCTTTGATGCGCTCAAATTACTTTGAATCTAACTTACTAACACCCTCCAATGTTTCTGCGTAAATATTTTCTGAATATTTCTTGGCCTTCAAGGCAATTTTGAAATAAATAAGCGAATGTAAATCCCCATTTAGGCACGATTGCCAGATTGAGAGTATTGACAGATTGATTGATTTGGAAAAGGGCGGTGAATGTGGATCAATGCTAGTGAGGCTTGGTTTTGGCTCTGGTCGAATGGATGCATACAAGTAGCGTGTACATACAGTAGTCGGTGGAGTTGGATCTACTTGACGCACATGATCAATAGGACTACGAATTTATTGGAATCTATTAAATATCAACAAACCAGCCAGCCCTAGTATACTACCCTGGTCTGTGGAAAGCAGCTTTGGGCCATGATAATTTTACAAGATTTACAAATCACCACGGTGACTGTAATATCCCAATTGAGAAAATGAAGTCCTATTGTCAAGAGGGTGGGCGTAGAAGAATGTGGATGCTAAGGGAATATGCTCTAGTTGTTCTATATCAAGGAATTTCTCACATAACGATGCATTTTTTGCCTTTGTCGCTGACACGCACGCTGACCGCCACTCTGGCTGCCTCCTCAAAGCACTCTTGGACCCCGATCTTGTACTTTGCGGAGCATTCAACGTATTTGATTGCCTGAATGCGCCTGGCCATTTGTAAGCCCTAGTTCCGGAAGCATGTTAGCATACACAGTCTTGTTCGGTATGTGGGATTACCATATTACCTCCTCATAAGTCACCGGATGCTCCCTCATTTTGGCCATGTATCGTATCGTGTCCTCGTCTTCTCTCAGATCACACTTCAGGGCAGCAAGAATCACCTTGACTCCCGGGGAATATTCTAGGATCTCGTATAGCCATTTTGTCTCCACATTGTCCAACGAGTCTCGGTTGTCAACTGAAAAGCAGATCATAACAACATGTGTGTGTGCGTAGCTCAACGAGCGAAGGCGATCAAATTCTTCCTGGCCTGGGTCAAGGTGTCAGTAGAGTAGAATGGCGAATGGAGCCGATCAATATCGAACCTGCAGTATCCCAAAGTGACAGCTCCACGACTTTCCCATCTACGCTGACATCGTGAACGTAATTTTCGAATACCGTGGGCTCGTATTCCTGTCAAAACCAATTTAAGTACTTGCCACGATTCCAGGTAAACCTTAGGACTCAACTCTACCTCAGGGAAGTAATCTCTAGTGAATACGTTTAATGCAGAAGTCTTCCCGCATGCTCCATCACCGAGGAGTAGTAGTTTTCTAGGATAGACCCGAGTACTCAAACAACCCATTCTATAAGAAATTCGATAACCTGAAGTAATACCTCCTTTCTGTAGTATGGCCAGACGTATTTATATGACCGAAGAAAATTGCCGACTAAATGGTGTTTCAAATCCAGCTCATAGGGCATTTACTCAATAGGTTTCAAATTGAAATACATGATACCAATGTGTTTCTGATGGAGGAGCATTTAATAGACAATAGAACAATCGGCCTCATTCAATCCCCATTATATCCAGACGGAGATCTCAACTATTTGGGAATTCGTTGCATCAATAAATGTGGCTTTTAGTCCTGGGAAACGAGCTAAAAGTTGGGGTGGATGTTGATGTCTTTGATAATGCATATATTGTACCCTTCTGATTTAGATATATATAGCGCTTTCTCTAAGACTTGGAGAGGTAGCACCAGTGACCGAGTTGTCTATTAACATCCAATAAAAGTAGCCGAAATAGGGGTGGGCAACGAGTGACTAGAGGGAGCAATGTTGGGAATGATAAGCATTAAGAATCATGGGTAGTCCTCTCAATCTTTCCCCTGCACTTGCCTCTACACCTTGGAGCTTGTATTTCTTTGGTTTCTAAGAGCCTCTTTTCCTAGGGATAAGCTTTAACCACCACAAATAACCACCTTTCTCCCTGTTGTTTTGCCTTACAAAATGTCTGTTGTATCCAGAAATTTCTATGACTTGCTGAACGAAGATGGCGAAGAGGTCGCACGCATCATCTCCCAAAAGTCTGAGAAGAAGACCTCCAATACTGCTAAGAAATCCGAAAAGAAGGTCGAGCCAAGAGCCCGCTCCGACTATCCCCAGCGCGGTGGAAAAAAGGTGGTGCCTGTCGCCCGTACCGAAGGTAAGTCTAGTATGTAAGCTGGTTATCTCCATTAGATTAGCGTCCTAACAACATCTTTGAAAGCTCGCCGTGAGTACTCTGATAGGGACTTTACTGCTTCTAAGCATGGACGGGGTGGTCGGTCAGAGGGTAGCCATCAGGGCGGGCGTAGTGGCTTCCCGAGCCGTGGCCGCGAGTTCGATCGCAAATCAGCTACCGGAAAGGTGGATTCTGAAAAGAAGATCCACCAATCGTGGGGAGATGCCGCTACTGATATTCAAGAGGGCGAGAAGATTGTCCGAGAGAGCCGAGGTGAAGGTGGGAGACCTGAGAACCAAGTAGAAAGAGTAACCGTTGCTGAGCCTGAAGATACCTCTAAGACCCTTGATGAGTACTATGCTGAAAAAACCGGCAAACTAACTGCTAAGGGAATCACTCTTCCAGAAGCACGCAAACCCAATGAGGGGGCTGATGACGCACAATGGAAAAGCGGAGTGCAGCTTCAAAAGCAAGAAGAGGAGTACTATTCTATTAGCACTAACAAAAAATCCAAATCGAAGAAAGAGAAGAAGGACAAGATCTTCGTCGGCATTGAGCAACGCTTTACTGATGGACGTAAACAAGGATATGAAGGTCGAGGCGGTCGTGGCGGTCGTAATTCTGGAGTCAACGTTGATGACAAATCGGCATTTCCTTCTCTTGCTTGATAGGAATCCCGACAATTTACCGTTCATCTAAGCCTTATGGTGATGATTATGCCGATCCCTTCCTAGTAAATAGCAAAAATGTGACAGGATTTAAGTTATCTAATGCCAGGTTAATAACTATAAGCATTCTCAATAAATGAAACAAGCAGGTTTTGTGCTGAGTTAATATTGATTCAGCAACATAGCTCAAATTGTGTACTTATTGCCTAAATATCATTCAGAAAGGGGTCACGTTTTATCCCTGATTTTTGCTCGATTTTTCATGAACTCCTTCATCTCAGCTGCTTGCACTACAATATACTAGTTGGATTATGGAAGGTATTGCCAACGGCTCCGAAAAACCACAAGATCTTGAGCTTGGGGAAACAAATGAGGATTCACAGGGGAATTCCTTGAGGCGTTCAAAATGGGATTCGAATAGTGAATCGGAATCAGAGCAGCCCAAGCCTAAGAAAAAGAAGAAATCTAAACAGCCCGCTTTGCCTCAACCGATTCAAGGACCACAAAGAGAATTTTCAAAATCGCCGTCACCACTACTTGAGCCTGAAGATCTACCCGAGCTCGAGGAGCTCACACCCGAGCCGATAACGCCACCACGACCTCAAGAATACTATAATCACCTACTTACCCCTAAACTCGCAAGCTGTAGACACGTGGACAATTTCGAAAAATTGAACAAAATTTCGGAAGGCTCGTACGGCGTAGTGTATAGAGCAAGAGATAGAGATACTGGCGAAATCGTCGCGTTAAAAAGACTAAAGTTGGACAAGGAGACTAATGGCTTCCCTGTTACCTCGTTGAGAGAATTACATACTCTACTTGTAGCGAAACACCCAAACATCGTCAATGTGCGGGAAATCGTAGTTGGGGATTCTTTAAATAGGTAAGGACTGCTATCGATTTCACCATTCCTTTTCGCTATTAATCAAATTCATAGTATATTCATAGTGATGGACTTCATCGAGCACGATCTCAAGGCATTAATGGAGGACATGAAGTCGCCATTTCTGCAGTCAGAAATCAAAACCCTAATGATCCAGCTACTGTCAGCCATTGCACTGCTCCACGACAACTGGATAATCCATAGAGATCTTAAGACCTCCAATCTGCTACTGAATAATCGAGGAGAAATCAAAGTAGCGGACTTCGGTTTAGCTCGTAAATACGGAAGCCCTTTGGGCCCTATGACCCAGCTAGTGGTAACTCTTTGGTATCGGTTAGTTAAAGTTTCTTTTGCACGTGCGTAGTCGTTACACCAACGCTGTAATTTTCTTATATAGAGCACCTGAGCTTCTGTTAGGAGCTAAAGAGTATTCAACTGCTATTGATATTTGGTCTGTTGGGTGTATTTTTGGTGAGCTCATTAATAACGAGCCATTGTTTCCCGGACGAGGTGAAATCGAGCAGTTGGACAAAGTTAGATGTTGCATGAATGTTAGACTCGTTGGCGTTACTAACTGTAGCTCTAGATTTTCCGTCTGTTAGGTATGCCGAATGAGAAAATATGGCCAGGGTTTTCCAACCTCCCTCATGCGCAGAACATTACATTTGTCAACCAACCGTAAGCCATCTCCACACTAGCCACGATGGATTAGTGGTACTTATCAGTGCATTTCTTCTAGATACAACAACTTGCGCAACCGTTTTCCTTACGTGACGGAGTCTGGGCTTGACTTGCTCTCAAAACTCCTAACTTATGATCCCGAGAAGCGTATTACTGCAGAGGAAGCCCTGCAACACCCATATTTCAAGTAAGCTCGATTTCCCACCCACTTACTCTAACATCATTGTGACCTCTTTTATTAGAGAGAGCCCGTTGCCCAAGGATCCGTCCATGTTCCCTACCTGGCCCTCTAAGGGCGCTGGTGAAAGGTACGTACTAACGTCTCTTTACCCAACAGCATATCATTAATCCATGCCTGTATCAATGTAGACGTAGATCATGCGCCAGCCCGTCTGCACCTCAGGCCGCTCATGGTATGGAGAATTTAGACGAGGAAGAGCGAGGAATATTAAACTCCATCCTCGACTATCAAGGCACCGAATCAATGGGCTTTAGGCTGAGAGTATAGATCGTAGTGACGTTCCGACTACCTTTGCCCCACCCACTAGTCGGTGAGCCATCTACACTTGCGTGCCTTGCAAGTGATTTGTTCACGCCACATGTGACACTAATTCTAAAATGGGTTCAAATGACATGTTCGGCTTTTTAGAGGACACGACTTGAGTAAAGACCGATTACTATTTCGATGCTTGCCAATAAACTACATGGAATTGAGGTTGATGATTTCGACTATTTTAATGAATTGAGTTGACAAGTTTGGCTCAAGAATTGCGATAAAAATTGAAGTATAAACCTAGCCGGCCAAATACTAAAGGGAGCAGGGATGTATCTGACCTACAAAGCTGGATTCGATACAGCAATGAGGGTTGATGTATGTAAATAAAGCAAGGTTGATATACAGGATAGTACAAGTATACATACAGCACGGAAACGCCAATCAAACTTTACTGGGACGTAAAGGACTCCACATTTCCTCCTTGAGGTAAATGAAGGTGTCGGGCTGGGTTCCATGCTTGAATTGGGCGCTGACATTGCCACTGAATTCTTCCTCGACGGCTTCGCTAGATCTTAGGAATTCCTTGATCTGCTGATTTTTCTTCATGATAGCTATTGCCTCATTGGGATCTACATATTCACCTTGTCTAGCGAGACGACTTGACTGGTTGACTACATGGCGTGACGATCTCAAGATAGATGTACGAAACATGTTTGTGTTGAGAAATGGCAATCATCGGGGCTACTTGTTGAGCTATACTTATACCTTTTTCGAAGCGGCCAAGTGACAAATGGCAGGTGAGATACAGAGGAAAAAGGCAATGTGACTTCGTTCTGGAAGGAGCGCCAGTAAGAAGCTGTAAGGATCGCAGCGGCCAATTAGTCCGGTTGAATGTGAAATACTGCTCACTCGAGGTGTTGGGTTCTTGTTTGTCCTCCTGATGAGTGGTGGTGCGATTTAAGCTTACAAATATCCAGGCATGGACGCTTGGTTTTCAAGTGACCTTTATCGCTGAATCACTCACATGTGACTAGGCGTTGATTACTGATTTCATACTTGGTGACGTATTCACCTTATACAACGGTCTCATGCTGCTGGCATTCTAGCCATTCTCCACTGAACAGCATTCAGGAACAAGCAGCTGCGTTAACGCTGGTGATGACCAGAAGGGCTAACGAGGGGCGTCATAGAGGCACATTCTTATTGGGATGCTGCATTTCGTGGAACAGGAATGGGCTCGACATCTCTCGCCTGCATCATACTAATATGGCTAGGGTCACAAGCGACAAGTTACTGATATTCACTTCTGATTTTGTGCGGCATACAGTCACTCATTTGGTATACTTACAGTATTCTTTCACGTATATATTACACAGACCTGGTCTGTTATGGCTTATCTATGACTTTCCTAGGAAACACGTAGATCCCTTCAGCAACCGCCAATAGTATCCTGCGACACACTATCACAGAAACCAGCAAGTTTTACTCTTGCGTTGTACACGTTGTGTATGTTACACACACTAGCACAAACCCAATTGGTAGAACTGAACGAGTTTATTAGTTAGCTAAGTACGGCTGGAAACCGACATAAAATATAATTCCTCCGATCCCATATCAGGGCAACCATGGATGGCTGGTTAATGGTTGGAGCGCAGTGGGCTCCATTTTTCCTCTTTCAAGCCTGTGGCGGTAGTGCCTTCCTTAATCTTGGAGCTAATGTTTCCGGTGAGCTTCTCCTCAGCATCAGTGCGGTTTATTTTGCTTTTGGCTTGGGTGTTCTTGTGGACTGCAACGGCTTGGGCAGGGTCGACATGCTCGCCTTGTCTAGCAATGCGACTGGATTGGTTTACAACTTGGCGGGAGGAGCGGAGAAGAGTAGAGAAGAACATGGCTGTGAAATGTAATAATGGCTGTAGAGAGGATCCACTTTCTTATATCTGTAATGTTGTGCTGCTTTGGATTATCGGCCAAGATAAACGCTCACCGCCAAATCGCTGCACAGGCATATCAACCAAATTTTCACATCGGATTAGTTTCTTGGATAAAGTTAAATCAATCAGCTACGTCATGGGCCGTGAAAGTATGATGCGTCATCTACCATTGTATTGAGTATGCTTACTAACCAATGCCATCACCACACCTTGCTGCGATGTGATGTGAGGTAGTGAGTGAAGTGAAGGTCATAGGACGGTCCCCGCGTATCACATGATCTGCACATCATACCATTGATTTGTGAAAATCACATGACACCATTGCCTACCTATAGACCTTGTGGCTGCTACTTTTCGAACTCCATTTGTGGCATCGCATCTAGATTCGTGACAGCCAATACCCTCTTCATCGTTTCGGATCCTGGAAAAACTCATTTGACATGTACATTTTGGGACTCACTGACATTTTCCCGGCTCAAGAACGCTCTATGGATATCTGGGAGTTTCATCGAAGTTTTATATATACATTTATATCTTTCTCTCTCTTGACAGCTTCGAGTCTCTTCCTGAAATTCCATCAAAATGTCGTGTTCGTGTTTACCCAGAAAGAATCATGTCCGTCTGATCGAGAATTGCTATCCCACCCAAGCAGGGCAAAACTCCCCACAGCCCAGTGAAACCTCTTATTTGGTGTACTATGCCGCCTCGAAACCAGCCAAACTTGCCAAAGTAGCGCAGTATCTCAAAAAAAGGATTAGTAGGGATGTTTACAGGCAAAAGAAATTGTGAGAAACGCTTTGATTCTACCTTGTTTGCCTGAGACTGATATCTTGCTCACCATCCAACAGCGATATAATGATAACCATTGGGATCATTAACGAACTCATGGCTGGTTGCAGCAAAGACCTCAACCTGTTCGCCAAGTGTGTGCTGTACTCTTTATCAACGATACTGGAGATGGGCGATTTTGATTTAAGTTGGGCAGCGGCCAATACAGTAATGTTTACTTCAACTGGTTTCTTGAAAATTCGAGCTATTAACCTCAAGGAAATTTAGTTTCGTAGATTTTGCACGCTACATGACGGCTCTACCCTGGGCGTGGATGAAAATTTAACCAGGGAATTCGATTCCCTAACGAGCAGTTTCATTAAAGAAGCGTCAAAGGACACAAGCAAAGAATCAGAGAAAAAGTAAGCAGGGAAGGTGATTTTATTGGTACACTATATCTTACTCGAAATATTGGGAAAATCGCAGATGGAGGTTGCTGGGTTTGCGAGCAATTCATGGACTTGTCAGCTCGACTATCATCAAATCCTCAAGCCCGAAAGCCTACTTGAAAGAGCTGATCTATTCGATATTGTCGAACATCGATTCGTTCAAAGCCTATTTGACGTGGGGGTTTTCACTTCCGCTCTGGAGTTGCAACAACAAGATGCTAACAGTTCCTGTCCTTTTAGTGAATCTGACCTACCTGAGACACCGGAGTGTCTAGAAGAGCACTACACTTTGAGTCCGACTGAAATGAGCGAAGCCACTACAAACGTGTGCTCATTGGAGTGTGGCAAGCAGTTACTTCAAAACAGCCCTCCGTTGTATCTTCGAGAAATTACCGTGATTTTCTTTAGGTAGATGCCTCCTCGCGTCTATTCACAATGGGTATTAACTTAGTGTCTTTGGAATTCAGCTATATAGAAGAGCACAACCACTACCAGTGTCAAGACTACTGCATCGACCTGGTTCATTTCATTATGCTGAACGTCGCGGTAAGTGTCTGGGCTATCGTCAGTATGGTTCATCCAGCCATTAATCGTGTATGTATAGCCATCATATCGCCATATCATCGTCAACGAAATCCGAAAGATGCTGAAGTTATGCAATGAAATGGAGGTGGACCAGAGGAAAGCTACTCTGATAAACTTGATAGCATTCTGCCTTGCTAATCGGATGGTTGCTGTGGGATTATCGGTGTTGGAGGTTGTTGAAGCTCTAATCGACCACTTGTTCATTATGTTGAAGTATAAGAGTCTCAACAAAAACAATACACATCCTCACGAATTTACTCCATTAGAGGCCGAGTTTCGAAAAGGCATCGTGGAAAGCATTGGTAGGAGCCGATCAAGCGTATGCCTATACTACAGCTGACCACGTTCTATCCAGGCGGTTTAGCCACTCATCTCTACTACTCCGAACAAATCAATGATATTCTGGACTTTTTGATCAAAAAGTTGTCGCTCAATTGTAAAGAGCAAGTTGTCGATGAAGTTCCTGTTTCCTCTATTCGCAGGGCCGTGCTCAAGTGTATGAAGATCCTGGTAGACACGAACAGTAAGGCAGTGGAGGATTCCCATTACGGAAACAGTGAGGTTCCCTACTCTATTATCTCGCCCACATTCTGCTTGTTTACGAATGAACATCCATGTAAGTTTGACGGAGATCACCTTGTGAGGCTTCTGCTAATCTCCATCTAGCTGTACGAAAGGAATACGGGTTTTTCTTTCTGAGTTATCTGGATAACTGGAGTATCCATGAGAGGTATTTTGTATGCAGGACCCACTTTTTCTCAATTCGTGACTGATCTATTGTAGCAAAAACACAGCAACACCGAAGTCATCAACCATAAACTCGGCCAAGGTATTGCACAGTGTATTCCCGTTTGGTTTGCATGGAGCGGCTTCACCTAATATTTTCATCACAGCATGTACATCGCTCAGTAGACACTGCTCTTGAGTTCAGACATGCGCTTCATCAAGCATTGTTCGATTGTACTTTGCAGGAGTCACTTTTCCCACTCGATTACTCGATCATTCTTTCGATTTTCAAAAAACTTCTCCAGCGTTACCAGCATGACGAATTGATTCGAGTGACTCCACTGATGTTCAAACTACAAGGGACAGCCAATTCTATAGAGCAGCCTCACGCGCTGGATCAATTCGTAGCTTCTTATTTTGAGTATGCAGGCGAGTTTCTTGAGATCGAGCAGCTCCGGACGTACATGAAGGAAGTGATCAAGACCCGGAAACAGTCCAACTGCTGGTTTGATCCACGAGATTGCAACCTCAATGATCTAAAGTGCATGGAGGGGAAAACATTTGCCATGCTAAAAGAAAACAATAACCTCTCGTACCAGGCGAGAAGGGTGAACATTGACCCAGACACCATCAAGGAGATCCTCCTCCACGATGAGCATTCGCAGCGGCAGTTTTCCGACCTTGAGAAACGGCTAGATTTGGAGTACGATCCAAAAGGGAGCAGCTATGATTCTCTACGGTCGTCTATATGTTCGCAGCAATGCGCGAGTGGCGCACACGTACACCACCTTAAGCTTTCTGCTCCATTGATCGTTCGACACGAGGATTCCGAACCACCCGTATCCCCCAAGGTAGAAAACCTGCTTGAGGCCCTGAAGAATGGCAACGATTCTAGTGATTTTATGGATAGTGATTCGTCGGACGTCCCAAGAGAGATGTCGCTAACCTCGAGAACGATCCGATCCGATAGATCCAAAGCAGACATCAAGAATCTGCTGCGAAGCGTGTCGGTCCGTGCTACGGTGCCTTCTTCGATATCCCTCGTCAACACTCCACATTTACACCACTAAGGTAGATCCACTCAGGTACCACACTCCATAGAAACCCTGCGCTTGTGGAAAAGAATAAATTTCGATTGAAAAAAGAGGCAAACGCTGTCAAGCATATATTTGGCATAGGCCCGACGGGATAGAAGCAGCGCTACTCCCTAGCTCCAGCCAAGGAGTGCCACATACATGTGTTGGTATTTTAGCCAACGGCCTTGTCGGCATTTCTGATGGGATCAGGTCGTTCCGATCGATTTGACTCCTGGAGTTTACGATAAAGGAGAAAAGGTAGGAACAAAGCCATGTGTCAGTTAACCCTTATCGCAAATCTTCAAATACGTTTGCTGGAAAACGGTGGCCAAACTCTCCCTTCTCGTAAATGGTGGAGGTTCTGGGGTATCCGCAGAACTGGGCCTTCTACGTCTGCACGAAAGTTGATCTGCATGGTGCGTTATCAAAAACGCCGCATGATTTGTTGCTTAGAACAATCCGTAGATTTCAGGCGGATGATATCATATGTGTATGACGGGTCATCTTCATTCGCTCAAGTTGGACTCGAAACATAGAGCTGAGTCCAATACAGGAGTTACATAACCAAGGAGAGATTGTTCGTAGAAACCACCGCCAGTCAATTAAGGGGTAGCTTCGCTTTCTCGAAAAATCGGGATCGCTTCATTTCCAATAACGGGAGAGGTGCAGTAAGAATGGATGAGCGTATAGTCTATAGTCGTTGTGGACATCAATCCTACATTTGATGCACATGAACAGTAGATTAAAAACGTTTCTCAAAAAATATATTAACCACGCAGGCGTTGATCTACCGGTCTCTACCGGTCTTTTCTCTCTCGAACATCTCCTAATACTGGCTATTGTCGCTTTGCCCTGTGATGCTTGTTTTTGCATAGACTTCTTTGCCAACTTTCGCTTTACTCCATTACTGCTTTAGATTGAAGTGTGGGAACAATGAACGAAAATCTCTCTAAATCAAGCGATAGTTCAACATCAAAGGAGAATCCCCCTAGCCCTTCACTCAGTCGGAGCCCCTCCTCTGCGCAACCACGGCGCTCAGTGACCATCGTCGGAAGAAGCCCGGCAGAATCTAGACCCCTGTCCAGAAATCCATCCACCTACAAGCGGGATTTGGCCAATGTTGAGGGTAGGCGCTTAGTGCCAGCGAATACCTTAACCATGTACTAAGTATGCTTTCCCTTAGCCCGCAAATCTCTTAAGGTCTTAAAAAGACCAGTCTCCCCTGAGCCAAGCATATCCAGAAATGATCGACCGATCACCAGTCTTGAACGCCGACAAACCGTGCAAATCGCTTCACCAAGATCCTCATACAAGCCTCTGGCCCTCCGACAAACCAATGATGGGCTAGACAATCGGCCTTCCCGTAGTCGTTCTTCAGCAGGTTCGCTTGTGATCCAGATGGTCCATCAGTCAATCCAGCTAATCGGTTCTTGTAGGAAATATATCTCCGTTGCGGGAGTCCTTTACCAGGGATAACATCCCCTCAAGGTCTTCCACCAAGTCACTTGGGTCCCGGAACCTGTTACGAAGAAATACCCATCTAGGAGCAGCGTCACAAGGGGCGGACGGTTCTGATCACCCAAGGAGACAGAAGTCATTGATAAGACCCGAGCGCCGCCCAACTCAGCGAAGGTATCCGCGTCACAAAGACGAAGCAGAGGGGCTGCAAAAAGGAAACTCCGTCCATCGCCATGATCCCATTGGCCGTAGTGACAGTATCCTGAGAGTCTTGAAGAACACTGGTGCCAAACCAGTCCAGGTATTGACCTCGCAAAAACGGAGCTGCCCAAGCTGCTGGGCGATTTTCTCCAGAGTGGTTACGTTCTATGCTCCTCGACCCGTACTCTCTTGCTGTGGTTTGTAGCTCACTAGGAAATCCACCTGACGTTTTCTCATCTGCTGTACTCTTTAGGGATGCGTACGCCAGAAGTGAGGCAGGCTTGGAGAGAGAAAATGGCGCTATGCACTCTGATCCTATTTCTCTGCCTGTTTGTGGGCTTTCTTACATTTGGATTGCAGCAAGTCCTCTGCGGAGGGGGCGTTTCCCTGCGTGTCAAACAGGGGACCATCGGTATAGACTATTCTATCGTCAACGGAAGGGCTTATAAGATATCAGGGTTCAACCACCCCACCGTTAATGCAATACTGACCCAAGGGGGGAGTGTTGTTTCTCTAGCCGGAGCCATGGATATGTCCTACTTGTTTCAGCAAATCAATGGGAACTGTAAAAACGTCTTAAGGGTCACTAATGGGGCGGATTCTGCTGGGAACGTGTACAACTATTTCCCCTGCGTCGTTCGCAACGCCACCTATTACCCACACACCAACGACAACACCAATCAAACTGGCTGCCACGTCTCTAAGGTGTCGAGGGATGCCCTGGTGCGCTTGAATGTCCTGGGGGATGTTTATTATAATTGGAATGACGTCCTGAGAAAGAACCGCAACCTGGCCGTATACAATGGGTAAGTCGAAATGTATTCTGGACATTACCTGAATGTGTGAATTGACACAAGTTTCGTGTGTGTTTAGGAATATACTTGATTTCGATATCTTGAATTCTCTAGTTCCTGGCATTGAGGTCCCACCGGTATTCGAAACACTGCGTAGTGCAAACTCCCCGCACCGAGGCACCGATGTGACATTCCTCTTCAACAACTATCACAAGGCTGAAGCCAGGTGTGCAATGGAGATCCTCAAGGTGGGGACATTGGACACGAACTCCATGGGGTGCATCATCTCCAACATCATCCTTTACGTTTCGCTCGTCGTCATCCTGGGTGTGGTTCTCACCAAGTTTTTCCTTGCCGTCTTCTTTGGGTGGGTGCTGAGCTGGCGGTTAGGAACCTTCCGGCAGGAAACGTACGAAGAGCGTATGAAAAGACTGGAGGCCATTGAATTGTGGAGTGATAATCCCAGTCACATTGCATTCTCCGCTGTTCGATCGAATTCCCAATCTGTAAGGAACAGCGGGGCGTTCCTTCCCAACACAAGCAGATACTCCATTCCCATTCCTGTCCCTGTCCAGGAGCCTAGCTCAAAGAGGAACACCTTGATCCTTTCTGCGGGCCTGGTTCAGACAGTCAGCCAACGTCTCCGGCGACAACAGGAACCCGAAGGGCAGCGGGCACGCCAGAGCCGCTGAACCTGACTCTCTCACGTCGGACGTCCAACAGTTCGTTGGCTGCAACCTCCCCGGTACATGTCCCTCCAACCCCACCACCAGTTACGTTCCAGCCATTCAATTTCCCCTTGGCCCACACGATCATGCTGGTCACTTGCTATTCCGAAGGGGAGCAAGGGCTACGCACCACCCTCGACTCACTCACCCTGACTGATTATCCATCTTCGCACAAACTGATTCTGGTCATCGCTGATGGAGTCATCACTGGCTTTGGAAATGACCTATCCACCCCGGATATCTGCCTCTCCATGATGAAGGACTTCGTCATTGCCCCGGAACTGGTTCAGCCGATGTCATACATTGCTATCGCTGACGGCACTAAGCGTCACAATATGTCCAAGATCTACGCAGGGTATTACAAGTTCGACGACAGTACCGTGCCTACCGAGAGGCAGCCCAGGGTTCCGATGATCCTCATCTCGAAGTGCGGCACCCCGGAAGAGGCGAATCTCCCCAAGCCTGGGAACCGTGGAAAGCGCGACAGTCAGATCATTTTGATGTCCTTCCTACAGCACGTTATGTTCGATGAGCGGATGACCGAGATGGAGTACGAGCTGTTCAACGCGATCTGGGGCGTGACCGGAGTGAGTCCTGACAACTTTGAGATCGTACTGATGGTGGATGCTGATACCAAGGTATATCCAGACTCGGTCACTCGAATGGTGTCCTGCATGGTTCGAGATCCGCAAATCATGGGCTTGTGTGGGGAGACCAAGATTGCCAACAAACGCGATTCCTGGGTGACTATGATCCAGGTGTTTGAATACTACATCTCCCACCATCTGAGCAAAGCGTTCGAGTCTGTATTCGGTGGCGTCACCTGTCTACCCGGATGCTTCTGCATGTACAGGATCAAGGCGCCTAAGGGGTCGACCGGACTCTGGGTGCCTGTGCTGGCCAGCCCGGATATCGTGGAGCATTACTCGGAGAATGTGGTCGACACTCTGCACAAGAAAAACCTCCTGCTGCTGGGAGAAGATCGGTTCCTCACCACGCTGATGCTCCGGACCTTCCCGAAAAGAAAGATGATCTTCGTGCCTCAAGCGGTGTGCAAGACGGTGGTGCCCGACACCTTCGGCATCTTGTTGTCTCAACGGCGACGCTGGATCAACTCAACTGTACACAACCTTCTGGAGCTGGTCCTGATCCGAGACCTGTGTGGGACCTTTTGCTTCTCGATGCAATTCGTGGTCTTCCTAGAGCTTTTGGGAACGGTGGTTCTCCCGGCTGCCATCTGCTTTACCCTTTATCTGGTCATTGCCTCATTCCTCATGACCCCCGCACCGATTATCCCTCTGATCCTCCTGGCCGTGATTTTGGGCTTACCGGCCATACTGATCCTGATGACCACGCGGAAGGTGATCTATGTTGGCTGGATGCTGATCTACTTGCTCTCATTGCTCGTTTGGAACTTCATCCTCCCGGTGTACGCGTTCTGGCATTTCGACGACTTCAGCTGGGGTCAGACAAGGCAGGTCGAGGGGGAGAAGCAAGGGGCCGGAGGCCATGGCGAGAAGGAAGGGGAATTCGACTCGACCCAGATCACCATGAAGAAATGGTCCGAATTCGAACGTAACAAGCGCCGGAAGACCAATCTGGCCATCAACCAGGTGCAAGGGATCAACGTCTCTGGTACATCCATAGATAAACTAGGCTATCACACCCCAAGCCAGCTTGCCAGGCTCTCCTCGGTAAACCTAGGGACGAATCCAAGGTCGGGAAATGATGAGACTTCCAGTAGTGGCTCCTCTCAGCAGTCAAGATAGCCCATCCAAGCCTGCCTCAACCATACATCTTATCCATACCCACAATAATCGTAATCCATTCGTTTCTATCAAAAAATCCTCTGGAATGAAATAAATCGCGAGTCAGGCATCATTTGTTTTATTCGTAGACACACACCTCGTTTCGTTAGATGCGTTAACTCTTTCTTTTCATTCGGGGTGATGGGGTGTATTTTCAGTGTGTATTAAGTTGATTATCTACATGTGGTCGCATTTGCTGTAGAGCTGATCCCCTCTTCTCCGGATCGCTCTGGGAGGGGGATTACTCTCTACCTACTAAGTGGGAGGCCAACTGCTACTTACATATCGCTAGGGCTGGGTGCCAAGCAGCACAATGCAGGAATAATAAGAACATGCTGAAGAGTCGTGGGGATATGAAAGCGGTAACGGAAACGGTGACGGTGTGACGACATCAATGTCAAGATAAGAAAGAGATAGAAAGGTATAGATAGAAGATGATCCCTAGTAACGATCGCCTGCGTTGGCGAGGGATCCATGGCCACTATGATTCGCTGGCGGCCCCTTCCGTTTTGGATTCTCGCCGGGATTTTTTGGCCCATCTCAACCCGCAGGCATTACACAGACTAGATTCGGTCAGTTCTCTGGAATCAAACCAACGGCTCATCAACAGATGCACTTACGTCTTGGGCCCGTGCGGACCCTTACGCCATTCAGGGAGAGTCGGTTTTCCCACATTCTGTACAGACGCGATCCACGTCGTCCTCGATCTTGTGCTTTCGCTTGAATGAAGAGAACAGATGTTTAGTTTCCAGCGAGTCACACCTCTTCCTACTGTCTAAAAAGCGTGCTACCTTTTTTTTGTTCGCCCCAAGCGCACTATTCGATTGTGTTTGCGACTGGGTTGGGGTCTCCTCCTTGTTGGGTATTGGGTAAATGCATGAGGTTGAGTTCGAGTTCGACGTGGAAGTGGAGCTAGAGGCCCCACGGTCCACCCGTCCGCCTCGAAGGTCTAATGAATTACG
Source organism: Basidiobolus meristosporus CBS 931.73 (assembly GCA_002104905.1). Taxonomy (NCBI): domain Eukaryota; kingdom Fungi; phylum Basidiobolomycota; class Basidiobolomycetes; order Basidiobolales; family Basidiobolaceae; genus Basidiobolus; species Basidiobolus meristosporus. The sequence continues at coordinate 51,325 of MCFE01000377.1, read as the reverse complement.
CAAGTCCTCATCGTTGTACGTGCTCTCCTCCAGAAGGGTTTCGTCGAGGTCTTGATTCACACTAGACTGGGGGCTAGCCGAGTCGTCGTAGTACCCGCCGCGCAGGCGGGCCAGTCTTTGTCGTAGGATCTCGTTCTCCAGCTTCAGCTCGAGCAGTTTGTCCATGTTCGAGGTGGCTTTCAACGGGTAAGGTCGGGCGATGCTGAAGAAACACTTCGCCTCGGGATTCCCTTTTCTATACGCGTGCCCTTGGGCTTCTAACATTACGAACCTATCATCCTTCTTTCGGAAACGGTAGAAGAGTTTGAACTGGTGCTCCTCCAACGACTGTTTGATATCCCGTATGAAGATATCCACGTCATCCACATGGATGAAGTCCACGATATTCCTCCCTATCAGCTCGGTGGGGGAGTACCCTACCAGCGCCATCGAGGAGGGTGAGCAGTACATAAAACACCCGGCCGGGTTGATAACATAATAGAAGTCCGGTAGCTGGTCGATGATGCGATGTGACCAGTTCTTTCGTTTCGTGAACTCGATTAGATAGGAATTGCTGACTGGGATAGACGGTTTTGGTTTGGGTGGAGCAGCGGTGGAGGAATTCGGCTTCAAGGCGAAACATGTGGTTGGCGAACAGGTTGCTGCGTGAACTTGAGCCGTTGGCAGTGCTGCTGGTTGCGTTCGCATTGGAGATTGTTGTAGGAAGGCTGTGAACGTGAGGTGATACTAGGACTGTTGTTAGAGTTACCTGGCTCGCAAGAACTAGGGGTACAAGGATTAGAGGTGCCAAAATCCATGTTGGCCAGTGGGAAGTGAAAGCTGGGGGCTTGGCAGGTAGGGGAGCGCTATACGGGAAAACTAGGACGTGTGCTAGAGAGGCTTGTCAGGCAGCCAAATACTATGCGTAGGGTGGGGAGGGGTTGCTACTGATGAATGGTCACTCCGTAAGTGAGAAAATACTGATTTGGACAGTCGAGGTAAATATTCAGCTGCAAAGGGGCTTAATCGGCCCATTTGTAGTCCTCGGCAGCCAATTGGAACGACCATCGAAAGGGCTCATAAAAGGTACAATCTGAACCAGCTGACGAAGGTATGATAGTGCATGATATGGTTTACCCAAACTGAACCCACTTCCAAGTCAGCGATGAAGAAACCTAGCGTCAGATCGGAATTTTGTATGGGACTAACCGATCCGTAGGCTGGTCAGGAAATGGTCCTGAAATGCACATCATGGCCAATTGCGAAGGAGTCCCGTAATAAATTGGATGGTTGGTCAGTGGATAATATATGTTTATTTAGTACAACTGATGATAAATAGCGGGTGTATACAGATATAGAGGTGATCGGGAGGTTAGGCCCATTTGCCAGCATGCTCGTTGTCGTGGACTTCCTCCGGCTTGCTCTTCTCAGCAGCCTGCTGAGCATGAAGCAGCTTGGTGCGACTGATCTCGGTGCGGAGATCCTCCTGTCGTAGGGAGATTCGGTCGGAGAAATGATGGTTAGTGTCGCGGTGAAGAGCCTCGTCAGCACGAACGGCGAGTACGACATCCCTGATAGTGGCGGATTTTTGTAGGTTCCAGTAGTCGATGGCGATCTGGGGCGCTGGCTTGTTCTCGATTCGTCCCTCGTCAATCTCCTTCAAGAAGCCCGTGTACGAGATGACGGCCTCTTCTTCGAGATAGCCAACGATCCTACGTAACAGCAAATGCCATGAGCAATCCGGATGCGCCAGCCACATCCTGATAAGCCACTTACCTATGGGCGGTCTTGGGTGTGCACAGATAGAACAGGAAGAAACAGTTGAAGAATACACCCTACGCGTTGGGTTAGTCAATGATCGCCCGCGCTGCCATTTGCCGTAGTCAATATTACCTGGACCGCTGTTACAAGCATTCTCTCAAGAAGCGTGGGTTGGCAGACCTTCATCCAAGTAAGCAGATGCATTCTGTGGAGCAAGACGGGTGAGACACTGTAGAACCAATCAGTCCATACTGCTCGGGATTTACCTTTCGTTCTCTGCCTCGTGTAAAAGATGGGTGATCCAGCCTGGAAGGGACGAATTAGTATCGGTGGGTTCCAGATGAATCCGTTTGCGCATATAGTTACCTCCATCATGCTTCATCTTGCGGAGACTTCTGAGGTGGCGAATGACCGCTGGTGGAAATCGCATCAATACTCAATCCACATATCCAATCTGGTGAGTTTCCTTACCTCCAACCATTCCAGGCACTGCAGCAACCGTTTCGAGGGCCTGCCCAAAGGGGGATTTGGGATTAGTACACGAGATTACCTCGGGGCTCGACGATCTGGATACGTACCACTGCGCGATGCATGTACTTCTTTCGGAAGAAGAGATCGGCGGGAATACGCAAGGACTTGACCACGGTCAGGGCCACCTTGTCGCCAAATGTGATGGGCTCGCGATGCTTGGTCAACCCAATGTCCCACTTCTCGAGTTCCTCCGAGGAAAGTTGCCGGGAAATAAAGGCGTTGCGAATGGCCTTGGGGTGGACATCGTTTAGAAGCTCCTCGGGGATTTTGTAGAGTTCAGGATTCACGACGGATTTCTTCTCATCCTTGTAAGGCTGGAGATGTAGTTGGCGTGCCAACACTGGTGTTGCACGGGCCATCGAGCAGCGTAGCTGGGTGGAGGCCAGTAAGGAGGTTGAAACACCAGCCATCGACTTGGAAGCCAGAAGTTGAGAAGTTCTCAGCGCGTTCATGATGAATGAATTGGTAGTTGCTATTGCCGTTGTTGTTTTCTGTTGTGCTGGGTGGCCACATCATTGTATATATAGAGGTTGGAAAGTCTCTGGCTTGGTGAATCCATGTGGGCCGGGAACAATCGGAAGGGCCGACATGTAAATTTCGCTTTGATTGAAATCTTGGAAACGTACCTCTTGATCAGTTTTGTTTATTCCTTCCGAATCCGTTGCGCATCTCATATTCACGCTATTCCTATTCTTGGACCATCGGAACGGAGCGGGCGGGGATGGCTGCGGTTAGTAATTGAATGATCACTTCTTCGGAAACTCTAGGATGTGAGTGGGTTTGGGATGGTGCATGCAGAATCGCTCCTAGTCAGGTTGTATAATGGTCGACGATATACGTATGCCACCGCTTCTCTCGAGCACGGGAAAGGGCTCTCCTCGCCGTCTACAAGCAACCCTAGTCCATTCGGGCGCCTATTCCAAGTACACGAGGTCGCCGGTCGAGTGTGGAATGACTTCACTGCTGGATTCAACTGACAGGTGTGTCGGGTATGAAAGTAGCACAGGAGTAATGATCGTCGGAAAATCAAATAATTCTAAATTTAGTGTTGTGGTTTAGTCAAGTTTACCCTTCGACCAAATCCATGCTGGAGGGTGTCATCTTGAGTTAAAACGTGATATCTGCTTCCGTTCGTGCAATGGCTATGGCTGTGATCCTTGATTAGTGAACATTGGATGCCATGTGGGGAGCACCATGATGACAATGGTGAGGGGTTTGTGTGACCCTATCGGCCAATTTCGTACATTCCCCTAGTTAATTCGTCGAAGAGGAATCCGAAATCTTCCTTGATGCCATCAACCTCACCTATACTTGGCAATGGGCAAATTACTCCTGTATCCACAGTTGGATTGGCCAGCAATTAAGTGTACTCAACAACCTTTGTCAAATTGGACTTCTAGAAAGCTTAAGCTCAACTCAAAATCGGATCGGAGATTGGCCCCAGCCATACTGCATTAAGGGTGGACATTTGCAATCATTAGGCTCCATTGCCTCTTGGTGCTGATGTTATGGCGCGAAGCAGTCCCCTCACTTTAACCGGTCATTACCCTGCTGCATGATTTCGTATTGTCGACTTTGCTGGCTACCGTGCACCGCTGGCTGCATAGCACTCTTGCTTTGGCGATTGGCCTCCATTGGAATAAGGGGACACTGAGTAACTTACCATCGAAAAGGAAATCATTGGGCCAATTCCTAGTTTTAATGGGGGCTCCTTCGCCACAGGATCTTGTGACTTGCTCTGCACTACATGACGAGCCCCATTTCTGACCTTTCTCCCTGTGGCACATCGAATCTCAAAATCCTCCTACAAGATCCAACATCTCAATTCTGATCAAGGCCGGCTGGTCATTGTGGATCTGGTTGCCAACTGTTCTTCGTCCCACATATGCATCCGAATTGCTTTTTGGTAGCATTGAGTTGGCCCCCTACAGTTGGTATATCCAATGCAATCAAATGAATTCTGTTCCAGGGCACGTGTCCCGATTGAGTGACCACTATACCGTGGTAGACATCTGAATAGTGAGCCCATCTCCCATTTCATTTATATCTGGTTGACACCCAGTTCGCCAGCAATTCTGACACTTCCACGGTTGTCCCAGGCGCAAATGCTGGATTTCGCGTAATATTCCCCATTCTTCAGGGTTTCTTCATGAGCCACCACGTCGATTGGTGAATCTGTTTGCCGTGAATCCCACCATAAGGACATACCCAAGTCAACCCCCAGGATTGTTTGACATTGAAGATACGGCTGGCCTCGCTACTGGTGATTCTCAACCAACACTCGATCAGTAAGCTTGTTAAATCAGACTCCAAAGTGGGTGCATTTCTCACTGGTCAATGGGTTTGCTTCTTGTGTTGTTGTTTGAAATGCCAAATCTAGAAAGGCAGGCAAGGGCCGAGGTCTTGATTGTCTCATTAATTGGCTGTTGCCTCTTTTTTCCACTCCCAATCTACTGAATACACCAGTGCTCCAATACCCTATGAAAAATCTTGTACTTGGGATTCATCTGATAATCTGCTGATATTCTGCTGGTATTCTAACAGTATTTTGCTGGCCTTCAGCAGGTGTTTTCCTTCAGATTTTTTGTTATAATTCATTGTACAGTAGCAGGTAGTGTTGTAAATTTGTAGCTACACCTAAATATTCACTTAAATTAGTCACTTTAGGTATAGTATACAAATCTTAGAGAATCCTGGCCAAAATTCCTTATTGGGATTGACTTGAAATATTTTCACCAAAATATCAGGTACTCAGAATATGAGAAGTTGATAAGTTGTTAAAGCGGCCCCAAAACTTGCACCCATGTTCTTGAGACCTTCCTAAGCATAAATTCCACTTTTGCTTGGCCAGGACCATTTAGAGGTATGAATACTCCTCCATAGTCAATAAGTCCTAAGTCAGAATCACATCATCTACAAAGCTGCCCAATCACTTCCAATATCATCAGAACTCTCACCCCCATGAAAAACAATTTGGTCCTGTGAGTGAATCTGATTTGGATTGGCCATCAGGATACTGTAATGAGGCCATCCTAATGCTGGCAGCTTGGAGTTATTGATCCTCTACACAATCTTATGGCAGGATTGTGACAGCATTTTGCTGGTTTTACTTCCAAGTAGAGTAATAAGCTTGACAGCACATGAATGATCTTTTGATGGACTTAATACAGTATTCATTTGTATGAGTGGACATAACTTGCCAAAACATGCAATTACATTATATGGCAAAAAAGTTGACTGTGTTTTGATGGCCTTGTTGCAGACATCTGCTGGCATTATCATGGAAGTATAGCTGCCTCAGTTATTCCTATAAAATGTTACCATACCAACTTACAAAATGGCATATCCCTTTTTCTATTTCCCCTTGTGCCATTCATATATTCCACTGTTGAATCACCCCTTTTTATTTGCTTACCCACTACTACCATAGGTATTCCACATATAGTTTGAATCAAAAAGAATTATGGCTCCTGCTTACAAGCCTTCATGTGTATACACACCTGCTTCAATTAACACATCTCTATCACTTCAACCCTATGGCTTTTCAGTGTGATATTTGCAAAGTTGCCATATACCTTGAATTGCTGATTACTTATACATCTTGCAATTATATGCTTGGTTGCCACCACTTTTGCCGTAAATACCACATGAATATCTGCAAAGAACCTTTTGGTAGTTGGCTAATATATTCCTTCTCCCTGCTGGATTCTAGTCCTCCTTATGGGTGCACTCTGGGTCTTGTTTGGGTAAGTCATGTATTGAATGGTGTAGAAGTTGGCTTGTGACCATGAGAAATCCGGCATACCTTGGTAGAGTTTTCCTGATAAAAATTAGTTGCTTGTTGCACCCAACCTAACTTTGCATTACCTAACTGATTACCTATGCATTGGGGCTGCTTAGCTTCTTAATGCCATATATGATGGACTTGAAGGTAAGATTCTTGATGAGATGGGGATATGGTGGTACCTATAACTTGACTTGTCTTCCTGTCTCCCCACACATCTGCTCCATAGGAAACTCTCAAAAGGTGAAGCAAGGCCCAATATTCTCCACACACTGTGCAAGATGGAGTAGAGAATGTATACAGTAGTGGCAGAGATCTACACACTCAGCTTTATGCTTGTAGCATAGCTGCTCAAATCCCATCACAAACTCTTTGCACAAAAGCTTTAGATGCATCAAGTTGGCATTGGTGATTCACTTCTGGATTAATAATCCTACTATGTCCACATATGACTCCTAATGCTTCCAATGTACTCTTGGTAGAAATGGCTCCAGAAGGCCACTTGAACAAATACATATTCAGTTCATCCAGTCCTTGCACTTGTAGTGTTGCATAACCCTAACCCTGGTATCTCTAAGGGCTCATTTAGCTTGAAATGCCCTGTGTACAACCTGGTCCTCAGTATGGGAAAATTGTTGAAAGGCAAATGCATTGCTCCCAGTGGAAAGCTTATGCCTCAACAGATACCCTCTATCTTAAGCATCTCAGGTTTCCAATTAATTGCATATTCTGGCCAATGGCTTATAGCTTGCCAACTTGGCTGCAATTGCATGCTGACTCCTGTACATTCTCTCAGTGGAAAGATGATGTTTTTGGTGTTGGTATTTGGGTAGTAATAATGTGTGTAAGTTATAGAGCAAGTCCCTTGGATCTCACACATTTAGCAGCAATACTGTCCATTGTGCCCAGAAAAGCCAGCTATCTTGTCAATGGCTGGGGTATCTCCAATGCAGATAATAATATGTGCTTTTACATCACAGCCACTTACTGTTTTCCTGCTGGAAAGCATTCAAAAATCATCAAACAATGGATACAGGTGGCTATCCAGGTTGTATGGTATTTAGGCCCAGATATTGGTGAGACTACTATCAGATTTCTGCTCTGGTACCGTAACATAGGCAGCAGAATCAGGTTGATGAGAATCAGTGGCCAGTAGGATCTGCTGGTAGAGTACTTGTTTAATGAGAATCCATTGAGTGCCAAGGCAAAGGCATGGTCATACATACCTTCAAAGTAGCCCTTGCTTCTTAGCTGTTTGTAAGGATTGCCATCAAATATATTGGATATGTTTACTCTTGATTGATGCTGAGTGTGGTACTGTATAGCTTTGCAATATTTGTCAGACTGCATCAGCTTCCTCAGATGGGGTATGACCAGAATGTATCTGGAGTATGAACAACAGAATATATCTGGAGTGTGAACAATGTTTTCCCCCAATGGTAGTGGATTCCTGACAAGTTGGACACTGTGCAATGGAGGCATTTTCTGACATGAATGCCATGCAACTGTTAGCACATGCTGGTATCAGGACAGTCTCTGGGTCATATGTTGCCAGCTGCATGATGGTATTCCATTTATGCCATGTACATGATAGGTGGCATCCTGGGATGATTTTGGCAAAAAGTAGTTGTAAATCCTCAAAGCTCCCATTACTGATATTAATTGAAACACACCATTTCTCTAGCCACAACTTCACACCATTCACCAGCAGATGGATTGCTGGGCTCACTTGATTCCATAAAGTATCCTTAGCATTTTTTCCACAGGTGTTATTGCATTGCATAATGGGATTTGGCCAGGTTCATGCATGATACTGTTGTTAGGGAAGATAGGCTCACAATCCATCAGTGAGCCTGCTTCTTTAAAGTTATTACTCTGCATACCATATTCAGAAGGCTGGGGTGAGCCTAAAGGTGTCACAAACTCTCCTAACTTAGTTTGCACAAGGTTAGGCAAAGTTGTCTGGTTCCCAACCAACTCCCCTGCTAACAGCAACAGAAGAATGTTTGGACAACAGCTTGCTTTGATATTCAGTGCAACAAGTGGGGCTACAACCAAAAAAGGCCCTGTGGACAATGTGCCCACTGAAGGGAATAATGTAGACTCCTCAGGCTCTCAGTCAAGTAGGTAATTGGTAATCTCTGCAGAGCCACAAGATGACCATATTGCTGAGGCAGATGAGAATGCAGTAAAAGCAGTACCTTCAGTTGAAGACTAGCAAATGGTCATCATAACATCACTACCACCTGTATAAGCAAGTATGTTTTGAGCTCATACCAAAGTATTAATGAAGCAAGTAGGTGCAGCGGCTGATAGGATAGATGTAATGACCCAGAGAAATCATGAAATAGTCCAGATACAGGATGAGTGGATAAAAGGTGTAGAGCAATCAATAATCTAGGTAGAGAAAGCAGTATCTTTGCTGCAAAGAAGGAACTCAAGTAGCTCAATGTCACAGCCAAGAATTGTGCCATTTCCCAATGTAACAGCAGAGAAACACTGTACAGTCTTTGAAGCACAACAACAGTGCCAAAAGATAAAGCCCACTGAAAGACCTATCACCGCATGAGAGGGAGACAATGTGGTGCTTATATCAAAGCCTAAAACTCAAAAGATATTGAAGATCTATGACACAGTTGAGTGCAATAATGAGGAGCAGGCTAATATTCAAGAAGCCATCAGAAGTCTAGCAAGCCATCACCTTAAGGCCAGCATACCATGGGACTATCAGGAACTCAAGGCCCAGCAGAATGCACCTGACTTGTTCCACAAGCATTATCCAGGATTCAAACAGGCAAATAGATTTTGGGTCAGCATGGGTATGCCAAGAAAGTATCTTAAGAATAGCAAAAATTATCAAAGGCAGAAGAACAAGGATGCTAGGGCTAGAAACCAGCAACTTCCTCAAGAGCCCATTATAAGCAGAGCTGAAAGCTCCAGACAAGGGTCAAAGAGATGTCAGGTAGCTGGAAGAGAGCCAATTAGGGACAAGCAGGCAGATATGGATGCACCAGTACAACATTTATCAAGGAAAAAGCATAGTACTACTGAAGAAGCACTCAGTTGAAGTAGCATTGAAGGACCTGGCTGTGATAAAAACCAGCAGCTTTTACAGGAGCCCATCACAACTACAGTTGAAAGCCTGAAACAAGCTGGAAAAAAGCATCAGGTTGCCAGAAGAGCACCAGCAAGGGACAAGTAGGCCAAAACAGATGTGTCAGAGCAGAATTTATCCAGAGTGGTGATCCCACTTACAGACAAGGCTACAACATCAAGAACTTGAAAGACTATCACAATGTCTTCAGTGGAGTTTTTGAACATCAATAGGCATGTCAAGAGGTTGCAGCACTTCTTCAAGAGCAGTGCTCAAGAAAATGCACTGGAATATTGCAAGCATTTATTGCAAAGACTGGCAGATAGGTGCTAGACCTTACAGTGCCGGCTGAAGACCAGGACATGTGGGAACCAGTGAATGAACAGTGGCATAAAGCTTTTGGGTTCCTGTCAAAGTTGTGGAGCCAGAGCATCACAGCAGATATACTTATTGAGTGGTGGATTTTAGTGGAGTTACTTATTGAGTGTGGGATTGGGCTTAATGTTAGTGTGTGGAATAGGAACTTGTATAGGTCAATACAATTGGCAATTGAGGTACACCTGAATTTTCAATGGAAATAAATCAATATGTATGCATGAAAAGTAAAAGAAATGGTTCATTCAGGAAGTAAGGAGTGTGAAAAAGAGGCAATAGCCAATAAATGTGCACAAATATAGGAGGTGATAGAGTGCTTGGGATCAGAAAGTGAGCAAGTTGGCAGGGAACCACTCAAAAGCCACTAGTATATAATTGTGATGAAAAGTTTTGACCAGTTTTTTGTGAAATCTGGGGTGCAATTATTTTTCAATGGTCTCTGGACAGTGTCCTGACAGGGTCAGTACCTCTTAGTCACAGGACTTCAAGCTTATGATGGCCTTTTGACAGGATCATTACCGTAGTTTTTCATATGGTTAAGTTTTGATCAAGTTGAAGCTTGCCACTATTGGGGCAGCTGCCGGTTTACAGTACTCCATTTAGTACTTCTTTAGTATATGTTGAATATGCTTGGATTGGCTTAGGGTGATAGTCTGGGCACTTCTGTATTTGGAAAACATCATCCCTAAGTTGTAACTGAGTTCTCCTAGATTGGATATCTTGAGCTCTTCATAAAGGCTGGATTTAGTGTCTTCCAAGGTTTCTTGTTCATTAGTAGCTATAGTAAGATTGTGCATATATAGTGCTACCAGAGCTGAATCTGCTCTATCTGGCTTATAGCTAATACTGAAGTCAGCAGAACCCCTTTCAAAGCTCAAAGAATTAAAATTAGAATCTATCATCTAATTTAGGCTCTTGGTGATTGTTTGAGACCATATGGAGTTTTGTTGAGCTTGCAGACCAAATGAGGGTTATCTTTATTGAGAAACCCATTGGGCTGATCCCCATACTTGTCCTTGTCAAGTTCTCCCCTCAAAATGAAGCTTATACATCCATATGATGAATAAAAACCTTATATTTGACCACAATAGCCAATATTAGTCTGATGGAATTAAACTTGGCTGCAGGTGCAAAGGTTTTGGCATAGTCCAGTCTTTTTATCTGAGAGTACCATTTGGCCATAAGTCTTGCTTTGTATCTTTCAATTGTACCATCAGCCTTATATTTGTTGTAAAACCTTGTAACTGCACATAACCCTATGAAAAATCATTGAGATGATCCCTTCAAAAGGCCATCACAAAGTTAAAGTCCCATGACTAAGAGGTACTGATCCCATCAGGACACCATCCAGAGACAATTGAAAAATAATTGCACCACAGATTTTACAAAAAACTTGGTCAAAACTTTTCATCACAACAATATACTAGTGGCTTTTGAATGGTTCCCTGCCAACTTGCTCACTAGACTTGTTCTGTTGGATAGTGCCACATAGTGCCAGCCTGTTTATAGTGCAGGATTGATCTGGCACTCTACAGCACTATCTGGCACTATAATATCTACCATGATGCCAGTAGCATGATACAGTTACTGGTAATTTTACTCAATCTTACTTATGTTGCTCAGAATAGTGCTTTCCTTGCTTTAATTACTCTTCATAATGCTCCAGACACATTTCTCTCAGTGGATGTCTTCTTTTATGAGCATAATGTGCATTAATAAGTATCTTAACTATTTTAACTATTCTGCTATATTCTCCTATATATGACTTTCCTCTGTATTTACCTGCCAATATGCTGAATCTCTTCAGATATCCAAATGTGTGCTCTACCCTCACTCTGAAATGATTAAATATCTCATTGTAGAGCTTCTGCTTCCTGCTAAGCACACCATTCCTTGGCTTCCTATAAGCTGTAATACATCCTAATCTGTGACAATCCTCTCCTATATAGGCTAAGTGTGCCATTCATTTCTCCCCTCTACTGAATTCAGGATGATTCTCTACCCAGAGTGCTTTGTCATGCCTACTTCCAGCAAATGGCCCACTAAACCAGATGATGTCACCCTCAATGTCAGTCAGTGCTTGAAACTTCACACAGTGTGCCTTGTACTTGCCAGAATAAAAGTGCCTCTGCCCTCTAGAAGGTTTGTTAATCCTCACGGGGAAGGTATTGAAAATGCTCCTGATATGGAACCTGTTGCTGAACACTCTGGCATATGGAAGTCTATTGGAGCTTCTGAACCTAGTATTCTAAGCTTGCTCTGAGTCATTGGCTTTTTGGGGCACAATGACTGGTATTGCTGTCAAATGTGTAAGATCTAAAGGATTTACTCCATAATGCACACACATTGTTATTAGTATCCTAACCCCAATGCTAAGAACATTATATTCCTACAGAGCAAATGGACAGAAGTTGGCATGCAATTGAAGTAAAGTAAGTCTTTTCTTACTATATTTACTCTTCATGATGTGCTAGACATATATCTCTAAGTGGATGTCTTCTTGTATGACAATTCTGTGCATTAATAAGTGTCTTCACTATTTGGCCTATACTGCTGTTTTCTCCTATGCATGCATATACCATGATACAGAAACCTATCAAGTATCTGTTGAAATAAATAGGAGTCCACCTAATCATTAATATATTATGAACTAGCACTTAGTGAAATGATATATTTCAGATTATCAACATGGAAATTAGTTTGTGAGATATTTACTAACTATTAGGAATTAGAGAAGTACAGAATTTTAGGAAAATCTGAAACTTGTCCAAATGAGCTGAAACTTGGCACATGTACTCCTCAGACTCTGCTAATAATGACCAAATAGTCACATTTACATAGTTCTGCAATAAGTATAAATACTGTGTTGCAACTCAATGAAACATCAAGTGAATATCATGTAAATCTTCTAATTCTCCAATTCACTTCGAGTATATCTCTCTAATATTTAACAGGTTATGAGCCCCAAGCTTGCTTTATCTTGGTTGTCTACTTTTCTCTAGTGCTGTGTCTTTATTCTGGAGAAAGACTGCCTGGTCTACCTGAAGTTACAAAAGACAGAAAAGTACTGCTGCTGCAAAGAATTGCTAGATGGGATATATTGTTTTGGAGAGAGAGGCCTTTGCCCTTAAAGAAGACACTAAGCAAAGAAAAAGGTCATATGTCAAGGAGATCATGTTGCACAAATTTCAAAAGTTATGGAATATGCAGAAGGATGAAGCTTTGAGAAAATGCGTAATCCCAATCCACATATACCTGGGTTTGGATTAGACTATTTCAGTTGATGAAGTGCCCACATTGCTGCAGTGAATTTTCATAAGTCTGTAGTCACTTGAAATGAAATGATGCGCAAACACTCTGATGCTGCCTGCTGCCCTGGTTTGGAGTTGAATATGCCGACAGATATATGGATCAGCTTGCCCAAACTCTGAGGATCAAAATGATATATAATACCTATATATTTGGCCAAAGATCAGTGATCTCAGATATGCCAACTTAGGAGTGGTACGCATGATATATCAGTGGTACTATTTCCAGTACCAATGATCCTGAGGCTCTGTGAGACACTTATTAGACAAGCTACATGTCTACATCAAGTATCAGAAACAGTGGGAGAAGATATATCCATATATGTTGAAGCATGGAATTTCTACCGCCATCAAGAAAAGTGCTACCGGAGACCTTGACCAAAGTATATGCATATAGTCTCTATATACACTATAGAATATGTATGAAGTACTATCAAGGAGTGTACTAGTTGCCCTACACTAGTACATATATCACATACATACAGTGATGAAGGATCATTTATATTAACATGGATTGCATGTTAATTATGCAATTCTGATCAGATCAAGTTACTTACAGCTCCCAGCTACGGGCCAAACTGCAATAAAGATATCTGCCACCAAGATGCTGAGAGAAATGGCTTTTTAAGGAAGTTTACTTGATCAAATTTGATCAAGCCTGTGAAAAGTTATGCCAGATCCAAATGGATGACCGGTTTGGTTGAAACATCTCAATAAATATGTTTTGAGGACAGGAAGTTCCTGAACACTCTGGGAGATCTAACAAACCGTGGATATGCTACCTGTATGGTCCAGATCTAGATCAATAAGGAAATTCCAGCAACCAGCATCTTTAAGACCAGATATGGAACAAAAACCTACTGCCAATAAGTTGCCAGTTTCTAAATGGAGTTAGGTGATACCTAGGCCAGATCTGGACTATCTAGCACACTAGATATGATCCAGTTATCCTACCACACAAGGATAGTGGAGTATTTTTGCTAAGGAAAGCAGCAGAGCAGTCCAAGAGAACCTACATACTCAGAGGTAACATCACAATTATGGTGAACAATGAAGTCAACTAACTTGCAGTGGAGGCTAGAGAGGTGGTACCAAGGGCCAACCTAAGGGTTATAATGGGTCCAGAAGATCATGGACTTGTATATTTGCACTGTCAACCAAGCTCTATGCTGGAAGGTTCTATCAGAAGTAACAGTGGCTTATCAGAGACATTATGGTAGATTTACGCAATTGGAAAGTGCCAGATCAGGTTGTACTGTTCAAGCGCAATAGTACATATGAGACCATATCTATCCTGTTTAGGATTAGGCCTCTATGAATAGCTGCCAATCAATCTGTGGTATGCTGTGATACCAAATCAAGCCTATCAAGATGCAAAGGGAAGATCTGATTACCGTAACAGTGATATCAGTCCAAGAAAGTAATGCCTAGATCAGAAGGATATATATAATCTATCGCAGTCAGTTTTAGAAGGCAGGAAGCACCAGAAGATGTAGCTTCAGTGGGAGTACAATATCCCAGATCAGGAATGAAGAAAAGCTAGGCTAGATACCATTGAAGGCACTAGTCCGGAAGAAGAAATACTTGGTCAACCGGTGAAGAATAAGGCAACTACAATGCTGATCAATTGTTGGTCTCAGCAGATCATATATGGAGTATATGAGGAAAGTTACTATCCAGATACAGTTATGGATATATGGAGGATAGTCTAAGTGAATTAGACTATAGACCGGAACTGTGGATGATCCAGATCTACTGGAGAGAAGACCACTTCCTAACTTTGCCAATTGTTGACCAATTTTACTCAAATAAGAAACAGCAGAAAGCCTGAGAATGCAGCTCTCTGATGATACAAACTATGCGGGGATTTGATCAGTATCTGAAAAGTGTTACTCCAATCAAATTGATGATACTCATTCATAGATATTCGTGATGAGATCAGAGTTCAGACTCAAAGCAATTTGATCTGAAGTATGTAATAAACAGTATGGACTTATACTTAGTTATTACAGATAATATGCAATCCTTATCATATATTGGAGAATATATTAGTCCAATAGGTTAGATGGTTAATTGCAGGCTTAATTTCAACCGCAAGATACACAACACCACAGCAAGTTCATAAGTATATGAATATATTATGTGAGTGGGAGTGTTGAAATAGTTAGGAGTCCACCTAATAATTAATATAATATGAACTAGCACTTAGTGAAGTGATATATTTCAGATTATCAACATGGAAATTAGTTTGTAAGATATTTACTAATTATTAGGAATTAGAGAAGTACAGAATTTTAGGAAAATCTGAAACTTGTCCAAATGAGCTGAAACTTGGCACATGTACTCCTCAGACTCTGCTAATAATGACCAAATAGTCACATTTACGTAGTTCTGCAATAAGTATAAATACTGTGTTGCAACTCAATAAAACATCAAGTGAATATCATGTAAATCTTCTGATTCTCCAATTCACTTCCAGTATATCTCTCTAATATTTCAACAGTATCCAAACATATTCTTTACTTGCATTCTGAAAGGATTAAGTCACTCATTGAAGAGTCTCAGCCATGTTGCAACTTAAGAGGCGTTTTGGATATAAGGAACTTATTAAGAATAAATGAGAATAGTTGAACTGTTGTGTATTTATATAGAAGCTCAGTATTTATACCATTGTAGAAATACTACAACCTTAACATCAAGTGAGGGGAGTGTCTTAACACTCAGGATCACGCTGTAAGAGGTGCATGGTTAATACAGTTATGATTTACTGCTTGAATTACCAGCAAAGCCCTGTCAAGAGCAACCTTAATGTGAAGGTCAACTAGTAACATGGTAGAGTCAATGAAAACCTGGGAACTTGGCTCTTCCAGAATGAGAAAGCTTTCAGGGCTAAAGGAACTGCTCCAGAAACAAGTTGCATTATGCAGCTTCTTACTTAGCAGATGCACCTTACAGCAGTCCTAAAACAAGATCAGGTCAGCCAATATGATGGGATGATCTACAATCTCTACCTGGGAAGAGTTTGAGTTCAAAATTCAGGATACTTTGGAGCATTACATGAGACAAATACATACATTATTGGTGCAAGGATATATCAGAACCAGCAAGTCACCTAGAGGAGCACCAGTTCTTTTTGTGACAAAGAAAGATAGAACACTTGGGATGTGCATTGACTACAGAACCCTCAACTCAGTTATTGTGAAGAATAAGTACCGCATACCTTGGAATGATGAGTGTTTGGACCAACTCAACGGAGCCATTATTTTCAGCTAGATTGACCTTATGTCAGGATACAATATGATTAGGGTGAAACCATAAGACATCCCCAAGACAGCATTCAGGACCAGATATGGATATTACAAGTACTCAGTCCTCAGTTTTGGCCCAATAAATGCCCCTGCAACACTCATGACCTTGATGCAAACAGTCCTTCAGAAATACTCAGACAGGTTTGCAGTAATATACCTAGATGACAAAATGAGATACAGTAAGACAGAAGAGGAACACTTAGTGTACATTGAAAAGGACTTGAAGAAGCTAAGAGAGAACAAGCGGTATGGCAGCTAGCTAAACATGAATTTTTGAACAAACATGTTGAATACCTGGAACACATAGTGACTAGCACAGGAGTGACCTCAGACCCCAAGAATGCTGAAGTCATCAAGAATCTGAAGCAGCCCCATAGCAAATTAGTAATCAGATTATTCCTTACAATGATCTCCTATTATTGGAGATTGGTCAAGTTCTTTGCAAGTATAGCAGCCCCTTTAACTCATATTCTCAAGAATGGCAACACTATGAAGTGGGGCATAGCCTGTGAGACTGCCAAGCTTGAAAATCCCACACTTCAGAAAAGAGCTTATTCTGTGCACAGTAGCTTCAGACTATGCAATTGGTGCAGTGCTGAGCCAAGATCATGAGGGAAGAGACTACCCAGATAATTTTGAGTCTAAGAAAATGAACTCAGCAGAACTGAACAATCCAGTGATTGAGAAGGAGATGCATGTCATAATACACTGCTTAAATACCTGGAGATGCTACATTGTAGGAGTCAAGTGCACTATGATGACTGATCATACCTCACTCAAGTATAAATTTATTCAGAAGGTACTATCTGGAAGAATGACAAGATGGAGTGAATACATTTAACAATTTGACAAGGAGATAGTCCACTGCTCTGGGAAAAACAACATGGTTGCTGATGCCTCATCAAGACTAGAACAAGTTAAACAACTCAACCTGGTGCATGAATTAGATTGGCCTGGCATATAACAGACTACTTGGAGGACCAAGCCATTCCTAATGAGGTGGATGAAGGGAGCATGAAGATAATCCAAGAAGAAGCCAGCAAGTTTGTAATACAGGATGAATCACTTTGCCAAATTGCTGATGAAAGCCCTATTGCCCAATGCCCTTATGTTACTTGCCTGCATGTAATACATCAGCATCAGAATTGATATGAACATCTTGGATATTGAAGGAACCTATAGCCTTGTGAAAGCCAGAGCATGGTGGCCTGGAATGAAACAAAATACTGAGAAGTTAGTGAAAACATGCCCAAATTGCCATATTAACCAAGGCCAACCACATAGAGTTGCTGAACTCTTTCCCTCACAGCCAGTAAGACCCTTTGAGAGATGGGGAATTGACTTTATTGTAAGACTGCCAACCACCAGGAAATGCACCATTGGATTCTTGCAGCAATTGATTATGCCACCAAATGGTTGATGGCCAGAGTGGCACCTCTAGCCAGTGAACAGGAAGTTGCAAGTTTCATCTATCATGAGATCCTTATGATATTTGGGTGCCCTGTGGGGATTTTATCCAATTGAGGAGCAAACTTTATGGCAAAGACATTGGAAGCTCACCTAGTAATGCAGCAGATTAAACACTTAAAACCTTAGCATATCACCCTAGAACCAATGGAGTCACTGAGCGGTTCATGTACTATATGGAAAAATACTGACCAAGTATGCAAATGGAGCTGTCAGTAGGTATCACAAGTATACAGACCAAGCACTTTTTAGCTGCAGAGTCACAGTGCCTAACACCACCAAACAATTGCCATTTTACCTAGTGTATAAATGTGAACCAAGAATTTCTGGGGAGCTCACACAACCAAAGCTTACAGATGCCTAAGAAAATGAGCTCAGTCCACCAAGTAGACACCAGCAGCTGGAACAAAGACACCAAGAGGTACAAGCCAAAGTATTCAAAGTGCAGAAAAGATGAAGCAGAGATTTTATAAGACTATATCCACAGAAACCTTGACAGTTTGGAACTCTGTGTTGCTAAGAAACAACATCCACAAGAAGATTGAGCCACAACAAACAGGACTTTCAAGATCATCAGAGAATGCTCATTTTCTACTTACCAACTAGTGGACAAACAAGGTGATATCTGGGAAAACTTAGTTCATAGAGACAGACTCAAGCTAGCAATACTTGCTGACAATAATGAACCATCACAATATTAGTATCACAAGGAAAGAGATTGTGGAGAACCCTCTCAGCTTCAGTAGGCAAGAATGTTATGATCTACCGCTTGAATGCTTAAGTTATATCAGTTTTTGATCAAATCAATAAGTTTATGTCTAGCCAATCAGTGTATCAGTGTTATCCATGAGATCAGTAGTATCAGTCATCAGATAACTCAGCAGATCCCTATTATTCAGAAATAGATATATTAAGGACCATATAACTGGGTGATGATGATGCAATCAAGTGAGTCAACAGCCACAACCTACATTAGGAAAAACAATTTGTCAGCAATTGAACTGGCAAAATGTATATAAGGAGCTGCTAGAACCTCATAGAAACAAATTCAAGATTTAGTGAATACAATACTAGCTAAACTCCCTATTCCTCTTCAACCCTTATATCCAGACTTGTAACAGTATATTATGTCTGGTAAAAGTGCTAGTTTGATCTCCTTATAACAAATTATTGTGACGATCCCATCAAAAGGCTGTTAAAGATTTGAAGTTTTGTGATTAAGAGGCACTGATCCTGGCAGGATGCTGTGCAGACACCATTGAAAAATAATCCCATCTCATATTTCACAAAAAACTTGGTCAAAATTTTCATCACAATGGTAGTACCTTCACAACAGCCAAAAAAGATCCCTTTTCTACTTTTTGGTTCAAACTTTGAGCTTTTTTTAGCATGCACACAATAGAAAAGATCACTGCTCAAGAGTCTGAGGTGCTGGAGGTCTGCTTTTTTACCTGTGTTTGCTTCAAAGAGTGTAGAATCACGCAGTGCTGTTTTTGGGCATTCATTTCTGATTTTTACTTTGGTATCAACAGATTCAGCCCAGACCCTGCAGTCCATTCCCTTCTCTTGTGATATATATCTTCCCATCTCTACTTTTTTTATATTTACATCTTCTGCTAATTAATTTTACTGTGGAGTTTGTAGGACAGTGGTCTGTTGAAGAACACCAGTAGTTGAGTAGTACTTTGCAAGTTTCTTGAGCAGTATTCCCCTCCATTATT
This sequence comes from Basidiobolus meristosporus CBS 931.73, assembly GCA_002104905.1. NCBI lineage: Eukaryota > Fungi > Basidiobolomycota > Basidiobolomycetes > Basidiobolales > Basidiobolaceae > Basidiobolus > Basidiobolus meristosporus. The sequence goes on along the minus strand of MCFE01000377.1, from coordinate 31,997 downwards.
ACCTCAAAGTAACTTCAATATCCACCCAGTGTGTTATTATACCATATTCTGGATATGCTTAGACATCTCTAAAACCTCATCCTTTGTCTTGGAGAAGTACACCCATGTATATCTTGTCTAGCTATTAGTAAATAACAAAAAGTATATGTTGAAATATCAGAGAGCTATATTAAAAGCAAAATGGAGAATTAGAAGATTTACATGATATTTCCATGTGCTTGAATGTTTAAGTTGGATCAGTTTTTAGGCAATTCAATTATTTATATGTTTAGGTTATCAGTATATCAGTATTATCCATCAAATCAGTAGCTTTAGTCAGTAAATGAATAAGCAGATCCTTATCAGACAGAAATAAATATATTAAGTAGGATCTTATTGGGTGATGATGATGCAATCAAATGAGTCATCAGCCACAGCCTACATTAGGAAATACAATTAGTCAGCAAATGATCTGGCAAAAGGTATATATGGAGCTGCTGGAACTTCAATAAAAATCAGTTCAAGTTTTAGTGAATACAATACTAGCTAAACTCCCTATTCTTCTACAACTCTTATACCAAGACTTGTAACATTGGTAGCAGCAATAACCAGAAACCTCCCTCCAGAAGAAAGAAGAAACCACCCTCAAGATGTTGGACAATCAAGAATGGAAGAATGCCATGCAGCAAATCCTGGCCCAACAGCAACAGTTACCCCAGATCCTCAGCCAACAGCAACAAGGAATGACTACCAAGGCTCAGAGCCGGCAAAGCCCTGTCAAGAGCAACTTTAGTGTGAAGGTCAACCGGTACCATGGCAGAGTCAATGAAAACCTGGGAACTTGGCTCTTTAAGATTGAAGAAGCTTTTAAAGCTAAAGGAATTGTTCCAGAAAGCAAATTGCATTATGCAGCTTCTTACCTGGCAGATGCAGCTTTACAGTGGTACCAAAACAAGATCAGGTCAGCCACTATGATGGGATGCTCTACAATCTCTACCTGGGATGAGCTTGTGTTGGAAATTCAGGATGCTTTTGAACCTCCACACCAGCAGACACTACTAAGAAAGAAGTTAAAGACACTCAGACAGAAAGGAATGGTTCAAGAATACATCTATGAGTACAGATGTCTACTTGGACAATTTGAAAGAATGGACCCCTGGGTCAAGTTGAATACTTTATTGATGGGTAGAAAGAAAGAACTCACAAGGAAGTTAATTATTGAAGACCTCAGACTATTGAAAAAGCCATCAAGATTGCCATTGACTATGACTCAGCTATGTTTGGAGTTGGGAAGCCTACAGTGACTAACCAGAAAGGCCACAATCATTATGAAAGAAGACAGTCAGAAGCAGTACCAATGGAAATAGATGCTATGCAGAAGAACCCTATCTCAGAAGAATGCTGGAAGAAAGGACTTTGTTTCAATTGCCACCAGCAAGGACACATCTTAAAGTACTGCCCCCAGAGACAAAATGGACACCAGCCAACAAGAACCTTCAACCATATTGAGTCCCATGAACACAGTAATGGTGAGGATGAGCTTGAAGAAGACTCAGAACTTACCTTCCATATGACAGAAGAGTACTTGTCCCAAATGACCTCAGACTCAGGGAAGTTATTGTACTTAAATTGAGTAATCAATGGAGTACCTGCCAAAATCATGTTTGACTCAGGAGTATCACATGAGTACATGTCAGAACAATTTGCCTTGAAAGCTGGAATCAACTAAGAACCTACCAAATCAACTTCAGTCTCCTTGTGCAAAGATACATCAGACCCAGCAAGTCACCTTGGAGAGCACCAGTACTTTTGTGAAGAAGAAGGATGGAACACTTAGGATGTGCATTGACTACAGAGCCCTCAACTCAGTGACCATTAAGAATAAGTACCCCACACCTTGGATTAATCAGCTTTTGGACCAACTTAATCGGGCCGCCATATTTGGCAAGATTGACCTCATGTCAGGATACAACCAGATTAGGTGAAGCCAGTAGATATCCCTAAGACAGCATTCAGGACCAGATATGGACATTACAAGTACTTAGTCATGAGCTTTGGACTTACCAATGCCCCTGCAACATTCATGACCCTGATGCAGACTGTCTTCCAGGAGTACTTAGACAAGTTTGTGATAATTAGCTAGATGACATATTGATATACAGCAAGACATAAGAGGATCACTTGGTACACATTGAAAAGGTCCTGAAGAAGCTAAGAGGGAACAAGCTATATGGAAAGCTAGCCAAGTGTGAATTCTTCAAGGAACATGTTGTATATCTGGGACACATAGTGACTAGCACAGGAGTAACCTTAGACCCTAAGAAGGTGGAAGTAATCAAGAATCTGAAGCAGCCCCATAGCATTTCAGAGCTCAGATCATTCCTTGGAATGGTTTCCTATTATTGGAGATTTGTCAAGTCTTTTGCAAGTATTGCAGCCCCTTTAAATGATATCCTCAAGAAAGACAATACCTACAAGTGGGACATAGCGTGTGAGACTGCCTTCCAGATGCTCAAGAAAGAACCTGCTAAGCTGCCAAGCTTAAGAATACCAGACTTCAGAAAAGAGTTCACTCTGTGCACAGATGCTTCAGAATATGCAATTGGTGGAGTGCTGAGCCAAAAACACAAGGGAATAGACTACCCTGTTGCCTTTGAATCCCAGAAACTGAACTCAGCAGAACAAAACTGTCCAGTCCATGAGAAGGATGTGCTTGCTATAATGCACTGATTGAAGACATGGAGATGCTATATTGAAGGAGTCAAATGCACTGTAAAGACTGGTCATGCCTCACTGAAGTATATATTTACTCAGAAGGTTCTATCCAGACAAATGACAAGATGGAGTGAATACATTCAGCAATTTGACCTGGAGATTGTCTACTGCCCTGGACAAAACAACACAGTTGCTGATGCCTTATCAAGATTAGATCAAGTTGCACAACTCAACTTGGTGCATGAATCAGATTGCCTAGCTTATTACCATAATACTTGAAGTACCAAGCCATTCCTAATGAGGTGGATGAAGAGATAAAGAAGATAATCCGGGATAAAGCCAGCAAATTTGTTGTACAGGATGAAATACTCTACCAAATTGTTGATGGAAGCCCTATTGCCTATTGTCCTTATGTTGCTTGCCTGGACTTAATATATAAGCTACACAATGGATATGGACATCTTGGGATTGAAGGAACCTATAGCCTTGTGAAAGCCAGAGCATGGTGGCCCAGAATGAAACAAGATATTGAGAAGCTAGTGAAAACATGCCCAAACTGCCAAATCAATCAAGTCCAGCCACAAAAAATTGCCAAACGCTTCCCTTTGGAGCCTGTAAGACCATTTGAAAGATGGGGAATTGACTTTATTGGATGACTGCCAACCACCAGGAGATGCAACCATTGGATCCTAGTAGCAATTGACCATGCCACTAAATGGCCAGTGACTGAAGCTGTACCAATAGCCAGTGAACAAGAAGTTGCAAGTTTCATTTACCATGAGCTCCTGATAAAGTTTGGATGCCCTGTGGAGATCTTATCTGATAGAGGAGCAAACTTTATGGCAAAGACATTAGAGGCTTACCTGTAAATGCAGCAGATTAGACACTTGAAAACCTTGGCATATCACCCCAGAACTAATGGAGTTACTGAGCTGTTTAATGGATTATTTGGAAAAATGCTGACCAAGTATGCAAATGGAATTGTCAGTAGATGGGATGAGTATATAGATCAAGCACTTTTTGCCTGCAGAGTTAGAGTGCACAACACTACCCTACAATCACCATGTTACTTAGTGTATGGATGTGAACCAAGGATTCCAGGAGATCTCACACAACCAAAGCTTACAGATTCCTTAGAAGATGAACTTAGTCAGACCAGTAGACACCAGTAATTGGAACAAAGATGACAAAAGGCACAGGCCAAAGTATCTCAAAGTGCAGAAAGATGAAGCAGAGATTTGATAAGACTATAGCACCAGAAGCATTGACAGTTGGGAACTTTGTTTTGCTAAGAAACAACACTCAGTAAAAGTTTGAGCCACAATGGACAGGACCATTCAAGATCATCAGAGATTGTCCATTTGCAACTTACCAACTAGTAGATAAACAAGGGAATATTGGGGAAGATTTAGCTCATAGAGACAGACTCAAGCTTGCAAGACTTGCTGACAATACTGAACCATCAAGATATTGGTATCACAAGAAAAGAGATTAAGGAGAACCCTCTCAACTTTAGTAGGAGAGAATGTTATGATCTGCCACTTGAATGTTTAAGTTAGATCAGTTTTTAGTCAAATCAATTAGTTATATGTTTAGGTTATCAGTATATCAGTACCGTCTATCAAATCAGTAGCATTAGTCAGCAAATGAATCAGCAGATCCTTATCAGACAGAAATAGATATATTAAGTTGGATCTTATTGGGTGATGATGATGCAATCAGATGAGTCATAAGCCACAACCTACATTAGGATATACAATTAGTCAGCAATTGATCTGGCAAAATGTATATAAGGAGCTGCTGGAACCTCAATAAAAATCAGTTCAGGTTTCAGTGAAAACGATACTAGCTAAGCTCCCTATTCTTCTACAACTCTTATACCAAGACTTGTTACACTTGTTGATTTATTTAGTTAAAAAGCAGTTTTACACTTGTGCAAAACAATGTGTATGTAGCTACTTGCTCATATTCAGGGAAGTCTTGGGAGTACATGTTCCAAGTTTCAGCTCATTTGCACAAGTATCAGATTTTTCAAAAATGCTATACTTCCTAAATTGCTAATAATTAGCACAGAACCTACAAACTAGGTTATTCCCCAATGTGTACTAGCCCCTGGTGCCATGTTGCACAGTTAGGTTCATGAGTTTCAGCAAAATTCAGAGACTTTGTAAAATATTATTGCATTGAAACTTGCATTTTTTATGATATCTATATCCCAAAGCTAATTTTGTGCATTTTCACTCAATATTGAGCCTCTGAACCAAGTGATATAAGTTTCAGCCCCTGAGTAGCTGCTCTACTCACTGAGTATAGGAGCTTAGTTATTCCAGGCACACAAAGTACATCAGTTAGTTGTGCTCTTGTTTTCCCTGAGATATCACTGATTTTTGGCTGTATAGACCTGCTGAAGGAGCTTCATGTGCATAGTTATCTTCCAGATAAACCTTTTTAACAGGAATAGTCTTTGAGCTAGTAAGCCTCCCCTTTATACCATAAATATGCTCTGATACTCCAGAGTCCATATACCATTCATTACTGTGACCACTTGCACTCTCTTGTTCACTTAGAAATGCTTGCTCATCTGTAGCTATATGGTATGCCTGCTGTAGTTTCTGTTTTTTGTCAGCTTGCTTCTACTTGAATTCACTTGCCCAGTGTCTAGGCGTTGTACAGTTCTTACAGCAACCAGATTTTATTGGCTTGGTTGTTTTCCCTTCTTTTTGGTGTGCCTCTCAGGGCTGAATAAAGCATTATCTTTAGCTTCCTTGTCATAGTCATTACATCAGCGTTCTTCCAGAAGAAGTCTTCCTTTGACACAGTCTAAGGTCAGATTGTCTTCTCTGCTCTCAAAAGAAGGTATGAGTAGCTTGTACTTGTCCAGTAAGCTGCAAAGCAGACAGATTATGTTTCTTCATCATTTGCATCAGCATTAATATTGTGAGGCAATAAGCTGTAGCATGTCATCCTCTGGCTTCTTTCCTGCATTGAAGTACTCTCCTTCTAAATAATGCTTGCCTGATAATGACTTTGCTCTGATGATCTTTTTACGGATTACTATGCTGCATTGTCAGTATTAGAAGCATGAATTAGTCCAATGAAGGAATCTTGTGCACTGAAACAAATGGCAAAAAAAGCTTTTCTTTACTTTGTTACAAGTCATGGTATCAGATTTGTAGAGGAATAGGGGGTTTAGCTAGTATTGTATTGACTAAAACTTGATGTGATTTTTATTGAGGCTCCAGAAGCTCCTTATATATAATTTTGCCAGATCAATTGCGTACTAATTGTATTTTCTAATGTAGATTGTGGCTGATGACCTATTTGAATGCATCATCATTACCCAATAAAATCCTACTTAGTATACCTATTCCTGTATGATAAGGATCTGCTGTTTCATCTGCTGACTAATGCTACTGATTTGATTGATAACACTGATATACTGATAGGCCAAACATATAAACAATTGATTTGACTAAACACTGATCTAACTTAAGCACTCAAGTGGTAGATCATAACACCCACTCTTGAAACTGTTTGACTTTCTCTGCTGTTTCTTTAGGCTCTACATTCATAGGTGTTACTATACTCTAAAGCTCTACTTGCTCAAGGTGGATTGCATCTTGATGCTCCAAAGTCAGTTGTTCCCCCCATCAAGCCTCTCCTCTACAGGGAAAATGTTTGTATTGTTCTGTTTACTTGTAGATATCATCATTAGATCAGATTAAGGCAATTGAGGATCATAGCCCATTTCAATTCAGGAAGCATTTGGATATTAGAGACTTATCAATAATTAATTCTGATAGTTGAAATGTAGTTGATTCATAAAGAAGCTCAGTAATGATACCTTTGCAGAGGTGATACAGCCATAGCACCAAGTAAGAAGAGCTCCTAAACAATTAGGAGCATTCTGTGAAAGTTTCAGGGATAGTTCATATTGCTTGGTAAAAATGCTAGTTTGATCTTGACTGCAGGGGAGTAATAATTGGATCATATATCTGAATGAGAGTGGCAGAATTAGGCTTGTAAATTAGTCCTACAGTGAACAATACTAGTCCAGAATTGTTAAATAAATTTCCATTTGCTGAATGATACCAAGTGGTCCATTACTTGGACAAGCCATGCATACCACTTGTTAGCTTTCTGTTAACTGTAAGATTTTCAAATTTTCAAAATCCTCCCTAATATTGGCTGAGTGCTTCATACATTTCCATCACTACTTGCTAGAGGATAACTCTTTACCAAGAGTTCTTTGTAATGCCTACCACCAGTAAAGGGCACACTTGCCTGATGATGCTATCATTAAGTCAGATAGTGCTTCATGTATTGCACAGTGTGCCTTGTAATTGCCAAAACAAAAGAGACTAAGCCCTCTAGAAGAACTTCAAATACTCACTAGTAGTGTATCCAGAGTATTTATAATATTGTTACAAGTCTTGGTAAAAGAGTTGTAGAGGAATAGGGAGTTTAGCTAGTATTGTATTCACTAAAACTTGAACTGTTTTTATTGAGGTTCCAGCAGCTTGTTATATACATTTTGCCAGATCAATTGCTGACTAATTGTATTTCCTACTGTAGGTTGTGGCTGATGACGCATTTGATTGCATCATCATCACCCAATAAGATCCTACTTAATATATCTATTTCTGTCTGATAAGGATCTGCTGATTCATTTGCTGACTAGTGCTACTGATTTGATAGACAATACTGATATACTGATAACCTAAACATATACTAATTGATTTGACTAAAAACTGATCTAACTTAAACATTCAAGCGGCAGATCATAACATTCTCCCCTACTACAGTTGAGAGGGTTCTCCTGAATCTCTTTTCTTGTGATACCAATATCTTGATGGTTCAGTATTATCAGCAAGTCTCGCAAGCTTGAGTCTGTCCCTATGCACTAAGTCTTCCCGGATATTGCCTTGTTTGTCCACCAGTTGGTAAGTTGCAAATGGACATTCTCTGATGATCTTGAATGGTACTGTCCATTGTGGCTCAGACTTCTTCCAAGTGTTGTTTCTTAGCAATACAAAGTTCCCAACTGTCAATGCTTCTGGTGCTATAGTCTTATCAAATCTCTGCTTCAACTTTTCTGCACTTTGAGATACTTTGGTCTGTGCCTCTTAACGTCTTTGTTCCAGTTGCTGGTGTCTACTTGGCTGACTGAGTTCATCTTCTAAGGTGTCTGTAAGCTTTGGTTGTGTGAGATCTCCTGGAATCCTTGGTTCACATCCATAAACTAAGTAAAATGGTGATTGCTGGGTGGTGTTGTGTACTCTGACCCTGCATGCAAAGAGTGCTTGGTCTATATACTCATCCCATCTACTGACAATTCCATTTGCATACTTGGTCAGCAGTTTTCTAAATAATCCCTTAAACCGCTCAGTGACTCCATTAGTTCTGGGGTGATATGCTGAGGTCTTCAAGTGTCTGATCTGCTGCATTTCCAGGTAAGCCTCTAATGTCTTTGCCATAAAGTTTGCACCTCTATTGGATAAGATCTCCACAGGGCATCCAAACTTTATCAGGATCTCATGGTAAATGAAACTTGCAACTTCTTGTTCACTGGCTATTGGTACAGCTTTAGCAACTGGCCATTTAGTGGCATGGTCAATTGCTACTAGGATCCAACGGTTGCATTTCCTGGTAGTTGGCAGTCTTCCAATAAAGTCAATTCCCCATCTTTCAAATGGTCTTACAGGCTCCAAAGGGAAGCGTTTGGCAATTCTTTGTGGCTGGCCTTGATTGATTTGGCAGTTTGGGCATGTTTTCACTTGCTTCTCAATATCTTGTTTCATTCTGGGCCACCATGTTCTGGCTTTCACAAGGATATAGGTTCCTTCAATCCCAAGATGTCCATATCCATTGTGTAGCTTATGTATTAAATCCAGGCAAGCAACATAAGGACAATAGGCAATAGGGCTTCCATCAACAATTTGGTAGAGTGTTTCATCCTGTACAACAAATTTGCTGGCTTCATCACGGATTATCTTTTTGATATCTTCATCCACCTCATTAGGAATTGCTTGGTCCTCCAAGTACTTTGGTAATAGGCTAGGCTAATCTGATTCATGCACCAAGTTGAGTTGTGCAACTTGATCTAATCTTGATAAGGCATCAGCAACTGTGTTGGTTTTTCCAGGGCAGTAGACAATCTCCAGGTCAAATTGCTGAATGTATTCACTCCATCTTGTCATTCTTCTAGAGAGTACCTTCTGAGTAAAAATATACCTGAGGGAGGCATGATCAGTCTTCACAGTGCATTTAACTCCTTCAATATAGCATCCCCATGTCTTCAAACAGTGTATTATAGCAAGCATCTCCTTCTCATGGACTGGAAAGTTTTGTTCTGCTGAGTTCAGTTTCTTGGATTCAAAGCCAACAGGGTTGTCCTTTCCCTTGTGTTCTTGGCTCAACACTCCACCAATTGCATAATCGGAAGCATCTGTGCACAGAGTGAACTCTTTTCTGAAGTCTGGTATTCTTAGGCTTGGCAGCTTAGCAAGTTCATTCTTGAGCGTCTGGAAGGCAGTCTTAGAAGCTATGGCCCACTTGTAGGTATTGTCTTTCTTGAGGATATCAGTTAAAGGGGCTGCAATACTTGCAAACAACTTGACAAATCTCCAATAATAGGAGACCATTCCAAGGAAGGATCTGAGTTTTGATATGCTATGAGGCTGCTTCAAATTCTTGATAACTTCAACCTTCTTAGGGTCTAAGGTCACTCCTGTGCTAGTCACTATGTGTCCCAGGTATTCAACATGTTCCTTGAAGAATTCACACATGGCTAGCTTGCCATATAGCTTGTTCTCTCTTAGTTTCTTCAAGACCTTCTCAATGTGCACTACGTGATCCTCTTCTGTCTTGCTGTATATCATTATGTCATCTAGCTAAATTATCACAAACTTGTCTAAGTACTCCTGAAAGACAGTCTGCATCAGCATCATGAATGTTGCAGGGGCATTAGTGAGGCCAAAACTCATGACTAAGTACTCGTAATGTCCATATCTGGTCCTAAATGCTGTCTTAGGAATATCTTCTGGTTTCACCCTAATTTGGTTGTATCCTGACATGAGGTCAATCTTGCTGAAAATAGTGGCTCCATTAAGTTGGTCCAAAAGCTCATCAATCCAAGGTATGGGGTTCTTATTCTTGACGGTAACTGAGTTCAGGGCTCTGTAGTCAATGCACATCCTAAGTGTTCCATCCTTCTTTTTCACAAAAAGCACAGGTGCTCCCCAGGGTGACTTGCTGGGCCTGATGTATCCTTGCTCCAATAGCTGATCAATTTGTCTCTTCATTTCCTCCAATTCCAATGGACTCATTCTGTAAGGTGTCTTGCTCACTGGAGGGCTATCTCCTGTGTCAATGGCATGATCCATGTCTCTGACTGGTGGTAGGCTTACAAGCTCATCTGGAAACACGTCTGAATATTTCTTCAAGAGAGTCTGGACCTGCTGGGGTGCTGGGGTAGAGGAATCCTCCTGTAACACCGCCATGAAAACATCTGGGTACCTTTTCTAAGTGCTCTACAGAACTAGGTCTTGCTAACTTCACTTGTTTCACACACACTGGAATTCACCAAGTTGAAATCCAGCCTGGCAGGTAATAGCTCATAGGTCTTGTTGTCTTTTAGGATCTGAGTAGCATGGGTTCTCCAGTTGATTGATGGATTACAACAAAATAGCCAGGTTTCCCCAAGTACAAGATCAAACTTGCAGTTCCCAAATATATAAGCCTGTAGGTCTTCTTCATAGTCATTGTTCTTCATTCTTACTGGCTGGGTAATACGGTTGATTATGTGGGAGTTCCCATCAGCTGTGGAGACTGAAGTTGATTTGGTAGGTTCCAAGTTGATTCCAGCTTTCAAAGCAAATTGCTCTGACATGTACTCATGTGATGCTCCTGAGTCAATGATGATCTTGACAGGTACTCCATTGATCACTCCATTCAAGTACAATAACTTCCCTGAGTTTGAGATCATTTGGGACAAGTACTCTTCTGTCATATGGAAGGTGAGTTCCAAGTCTTCTTCAAGCTCATCTTCCACATTACTGTGTTCACAGGACTCAATATGGTTGAAGGTTCTTGTTGGCTTGTGTCCATTTCTTCTCTGAGGGCAGTACTTTGCAATATGTCCTTGCTGGTGGCAATTTAAGCAAAGTCCTTTCTTCTTACATTCTTCTGAGGTAGGATTCTTCTGCATAGCGTCTATTTCCATTGGTACTGCTTCTGATTGTCTTCTTTCATAATCATTGTAGCCTTTCTGATTAGTCACTGTAGGCTTCCCAACTCCAAACATAGCTGAGTCATAGTCAATGGCAATCTTGATGGCTTTTTCAATAGTCTGAGGTCTTTGGTAATTCACTTCCTTGCAAGTTCTTTCTTTCAACCCATCAATAGAGTATTCAACTTGATCCAAGGGGTCCATTCTTTCAATTTGTCCAAGTAGACATCTGTACTCATAGATGTATTCTTGCACCATTCCTTTCTGTCTGAGTGTCTTTAACTTCCTTCTTAGTACTGTCTACTGTTGTGGAGGTTCAAAAGCATCCTGAATTTCCAACATAAACTCATCCCAGGTAGAGATTGTAGAGCATCCCATCATAGTGGCCAACCTGATCTTGTTGTGGTACCACTGTAAAGCTGCATCTGCCAGGTAAGAAGCTGCATAATGCAACTTGCTTTCTGGAGCAATTCCTTTAGCTTTAAAAGCTTCTTCAATCTTAAAGAGCCAAGTTCCCATGTTTTCATTGACTCTGCCATGGTACCGGTTGACCTTCACACTAAAGTTGCTCTTGACAGGGCTTTGCTGGCTCTGAGCCATGGTAGTCATTCCTAGTTGCTGTTGGCTGAGGATCTGGAGTAACTGTTGCTGTTGGGCCAGGATTTGCTGCATGGCATTCTTCCATTCTTGATTGTCCAACATCTTGAGGGAGGTTTCTTCTTTCTTCTGGAGGGAGGTTTCTGGTTATTGCTGCTACCAATGTTACAAGTCTTGGTATAAGAGTTGTAGAGGAATAGGGAGTTTAGCTAGTATTGTATTCACTAAAACTTGAACTGATTTTTATTGAGGTTCCAGCAGCTTGTTATATACATTTTGCCAGATCAATTGCCAACTAATTGTATTTCCTAATGTAGGTTGTGGCTGATGACTCATTTGATTGCATCATCATCACCCAATAAGATCCTACTTAATTTATCTATTTCTGTCTGATAAGGATCTGCTGATTCATTTGCTGACTAATGATACTGATTTCATAGATAATACTGATATACTGATAACCTAAATATATACTAATTGATTTGACTAAAAACTGATCTAACTTAAACATTCAAGCAGCAGATCATAACAATATCAAGCCTGCTGCTCAGCACTCTTGGATGTGAGAGTCCATTGGAACTTCTAATCCTGGTACCCAGAGCTTGTACCCTATCATACATATCCTTGTAAGTTGTTTCTCCATTGTTGTCAGCTGGGAATAAACACTCCTAGACTTTGTTGCCAAGAATGGTGAAACAAAATCTTGCTGGGCAACAGCTCATGTAAAAGCAATCAAGCATGACAAGGAATCTCCATAAATTGACTTTAGTAGATGGTCTGCAGCTTTAGGTGTAGACCTCTTCTAATGTGTAAGTAAGAACATCAGTGGTGGTGATATGGGTTATTAGAAATGACTATTTAGCCAAGTAAGTCTTATCAGAAATGGTTGATTATCAAAAATTGGAAGAAGCAAAGCAGATTGGAGTAATCAGTGTGATTTTTCTGATAACATCATCCATTGTGATAAAATCTCCATCAATTTCTATGCATTATATCAATACATCTCAAAAATTATTGCTCATAAGTCTACAATCAAACAGAATATGGGCAACTGTTGTCACCTGATCTGTATCAATGCCAGATATATCATTAGTAATACATCAAGAACGTAAGATTCCCGGTGCTTGGTCTTTGTACTCATTCCATCTGCTGACAGCTCCATTTGTGTACTTGGGCAGCATTTCTCCAAGTATTCCATTGAACTGCTCAGTGTCTCAGTACTTCTAGTGTGAGTTACTGAGGTTTTCAAAGGTTTTATTTCCTACATTTCCAGGTCACCTTTTGTGTTACCTTGGCAGAAGCCCCATGGCTTAATGCAAGTATTCACTCATTAGTTCCCATGTTTCCTGCACTTCAGCCAGCACGGTAAGTTCTCATGCCTAATTTGCAAGTCTTTGCAATTACCCTTGCAATATCCAAATGTGTTTGCTTGAGCACTGCTCTTGAAGAAGCGCAGTAACCTTTTAGCATGCCTATTATTGTTTTAAATTTTGCTGTGTGCATTGCAATAGTCTTCTTGGCTCTTGAAGTTGTTCCTTTGACTGTCAGGGTAATTTCTAATCTGTCTAAAAAGAAGTGTGTGGACACTGTGGAAAACTAGTTGCCTCCCCTTGCAAGTGTTTTGACACTACTGATGTGTAGCTCAACCACTTAAGGCTGATTGTGTCAATTGGTGAGCACTGCATCTTTTCCATACACATTTCCGCCGCAGGCTTGGGTAGCCATTTCCTCTCTTCCTTAGTGTTTGTTGCTGTTGAATCTTTCACTGCTACTTTGACTGAGGGCCTCTTTTATTGCACTACAGTTTTTAACTCATATATGCTGCACTGGTGCCAATATTTCAGCATTCTTATCCCATAGTGGTCCACCTCAGGCTACCTGTCATTTTGCTTCTAGTTTAGATCTTTCAGCCCTGCTTGTGACAGGATCCTATGGAAGTCATTGGTTTCTTTTACTTCTACCTCAACTGAGCACTTTTGTATTCAGCTATGATCTTTTGTTCACAAGTGTTGAAGTGGTGTATCCATTTCTGGGTATTTATTGCTGATTAGCACTCTTCCAGCTTTAAAACATTTACTTGCTGCTTGTCTCAAGCTCTGAGCCATGCTTAAAACAGGCTATTGTGGCAGCTACTGGTACATAGCTTTAGTGTTACAAGTCTTGGTATAAGAGTTGTAGAGGAATAGGGAGTTTAGCTAGTATTGTATTCACTAAAACTTGAACTGATTTTTATTGAGGTTCCAGCAGCTCCTTATATACATTTTGCCAGATCAATTGCTGACTAATTGTATTTCCTAATGTAGGTTGTGGCTGATGACTCATTTGATTGCATCATCATCACTCAATAAGATCCTACTCAATATATCTATTTCTGTCTGATAAGGATCTGCTGATTCATTTGCTGACTAATGCTACTGATTTCATAGATAATACTGATGTACTGATAACCTAAACATGTACTAACTGATTTGGCTAAAAACTGATCTAACTTAAACATTCAAGCGGCAGATCATAACATTCTCCCCTACTAAAGTTGAGAGGGTTCTCCTGAATCTCTTTTCTTGTGATACCAATATCTTGATGGTTCAGTATTATCAGCAAGTCTTGCAAGCTTGAGTCTGTCCCTATGCACTAAGTCTTCCCGGATATTGCCTTGTTTGTCCACCAGTTGGTAAGTTGCAAATGGACATTCTCTGATGATCTTGAATGGTCCTGTCCATTGTGGCTCAAACTTCTTCCGAGTGTTGTTTCTTAGCAATACAAAGTTCCCAACTGTCAATGCTTCTGGTGCTATAGTCTTATCAAATCTCTGCTTCATCTTTTCTGCACTTTGAGATACTTTGGTCTGTGCCTCTTGACGTCTTTGTTCCAATTGCTGGTGTCTACTTGGCTGACTGAGTTCATCTTCTAAGGTGTCTGTAATCTTTGGTTGTGTGAGATCTCCTGGAATCCTTGGTTCACATCCATAAACTAAGTAAAATGGTGATTGCTGGGTGGTGTTGTGTACTCTGACTCTGCATGCAAAGAGTGCTTGGTCTATATACTCATCCCATCTACTGACAACTCCATTTGCATACTTGGTCAGCATTTTTCCAAATAATCCATTAAACCGCTCAGTGACTCCATTAGTTCTGGGGTGATATGCCGAGGTTTTCAAGTGTCTGATCTGCTGCATTTCCAGGTAAGCCTCTAATGTCTTTGCCATAAAGTTTGCACCTCTATCGGATAAGATCTCCACAGGGCATCCAAACTTCATCAGGATCTCATGGTAAATGAAACTTGCAACTTCTTGTTCACTGGCTATTGGTACAGCTTTAGCAACTGGCCATTTAGTGGCATGGTCAATTGCTACTAGGATCCAACGGTTGCATTTCCTGGTAGTTGGCAGTCTTCCAATAAAGTCAATTCCCCATCTCTCAAATGGTCTTACAGGCTCCAAAGGGAAGAGTTCGGCAATTCTTTGTGGCTGGCCTTGATTGATTTGGCAGTTTGGGCATGTTTTTACTAGCTTCTCAATGTCTTGTTTCATTCTGGGCCACCATGCTCTGGCTTTTACAAGGCTATAGGTTCCTTCAATCCCAAGATGTCCATATCCATTGTGTAGCTTATGTATTAAATCCAGGCGAGCAACATAAGGACAATAGGCAATAGGGCTTCCATCAACAATTCGGTAGAGTGTTTCATTCTGTACAACAAATTTGCTGGCCTCATCACGGATTATCTTCTTGATATCTTCATCCACCTCATTAGGAATGGCTTGGTCCTCCAAGTACTTTGGTAATAGGCTAGGCCAATCTGATTCATGCACCAAGTTGAGTTGTGCAACTTGATCTAATCTTGATAAGGCATCAGCAACTGTGTTGTTTTTTCCAGGGCAGTAGACAATCTCCAGGTCAAATTGCTGAATGTATTCACTCCATCTTGTCATTCTTCTAGAGAGTACCTTCTGAGTAAATATATACTTGAGGGAGGCATGATCAGTCTTCACAGTGCATTTGACTCCTTCAATATAGCATCTCCATGTCTTCAAACAGTGTATTATAGCAAGCATCTCCTTCTCATGAACTGGATAGTTTTGTTCTGCTGAGTTCAGTTTCTTGGATTCAAAGGCAACAGGGTAGTCCTTTCCCTTGTGTTCTTGGCTCAGCACTCCACCAATTGCATAATCTGAAGCATCTGTGCACAGAGTGAACTCTTTTCTGAAGTCTGGTATTCTTAAGCTTGGCAGCTTAGCAAGTTCATTCTTTAGTGTCTGGAAGGCAGTCTCACAAGCTATGTCCCACTTGTAGGTATTGTCTTTCTTGAGGATATCAGTTAAAGGGGCTGCAATACTTGCAAATGACTTGACAAATCTCCGATAATAGGAAACCATTCCAAGGAAGGATCTGAGTTCTGATATGCTCTGGGGCTGCTTCAAATTCTTGATTACTTCCACCTTCTTGGGGTCTAAGGTTACTCCTGTGCTAGTCACTATGTGTCCCAGATATTCTACGTGTTCCTTGAAGAATTCACACTTGGCTAGCTTGCCGTATAGCTTGTTCTCTCTTAGTTTCTTCAAGACCTTTTCAATGTGCACCATGTGATCCTTTTCTGTCTTGCTGTATATCAATATGTCATCCAGGTAGATTATCACAAACTTGTCTAAGTACTCCTGAAAGACAGTCTGCATCAGCGTCATGAATGTTGCAGGGGCATTAGTGAGGCCAAAACTCATGACTAAGTACTTGTAATGTCCATATCTGGTCCTGAATGCTGTCTTAGGGATATCTTCTGGTTTCACCCTAATCTGGTTGTATCCTGACATGAGGTCGATCTTGCTGAAAATAGTGGCTCCATTAAGTTGGTCCAAAAGCTCATCAATCCGAGGTATGGGGTACTTATTCTTGACGGTAACTGAGTTCAGGGCTCTGTAGTCAATGCACATCCTAAGTGTTCCATCCTTCTTTTTCACAAAAAGCACTGGTGCTCCCCAAGGTGACTTGCTGGGCCTGATGTATCCTTGCTCCAATAGCTGATCAATTTGTTTCTTCATTTCCTCCAATTCCAATGGACTCATTCTGTAAGGTGTCTTGCTCACTGGAGGGCTATCTCCTGTGTCAATGGCATGATCCACGTCTCTGACTGGTGGTAGGCTTACAAGCTCATCTGGAAACACGTCTGAATATTTCTTCAAGAGAGTCTGGACCTGCTGGGGTGCTGGGATAGAGGAATCCTCCTGTAATACCGCCATGAGGAACATCTGGGTACCTTTTCTAAGTGCTCTACAGAACTGGGTCTTGCTAAGTTCAATTGTCTCACACACACTGGAATTGACCAAGTTGAAATCCAGCCTGGCAGGTAATAGCTCATAGGTCTTGTTGTCTTTTTGGATCTGAGTAGCATGGGTTCTCCAGTTGATTGATGGATTACGACAAAATAGCCAGGTTTTCCCAAGTACAAGGTCAAACTTGCAGTTCCCAAATATATAAGCCTGTAGGTCTTCTTCATAGTCATTGATCTTCATTCTTACTGGCTGGGTAATACGGTTGATTATGTGGGAGTTCCCATCAGCTGTGGAGACTGAAGTTGATTTGGTAGGTTCCGAGTTGATTCCAGCTTTCAAAGCAAATTGCTCTGACATGTACTCATGCGATGCTCCTGAGTCAATCATGATCTTGGCAGGTACTCCATTGATTGCTCCATTCAGGTACAATAACTTCCCTGAGTTTGAAGTCATTTGGGACAAGTACTCTTCTGTCATATGGAAGGTGAGTTCCGAGTCTTCTTCAAGCTCATCTTCCACATTACTGTGTTCATGGGACTCAATATGGTTGAAGGTTCTTGTTGGCTGGTGTCCATTTCTTCTCTGAGGGCAGTACTTTGCAATATGTCCCTGCTGGTGGCAATTGAAGCAAAGTCCTCTCTTCTTGCATTCTTCTGAGGAGGGATTCTTCTGCATAGCGTCTATTTCCATTGGTACTGCTTCTGATTGTCTTCTTTCATAATGATTATAGCCTTTCTGACTAGTCACTGTAGGCTTCCCAACTCCAAACATAGCTGAGTCATAGTCAATGGCAATCTTGATGGCTTCTTCAATAGTCTGAGGTCTTCGGTAATTGACTTCCTTGCGAGTTCTTTCTTTCAACCCATCAATAAAGTATTCAACTTGATCCAAGGGGTCCATTCTTTCAATTTGTCCAAGTAGACATCTGTACTCATAGATGTATTCTTGCACCATTCCTTTCTGTCTGAGTGTCTTTAACTTCCTTCTTAGTAGTGTCTGCTGGTGTGGAGGTTCAAAAGCATCCTGAATTTCTGTCACAAACTCATCCCAGGTAGAGATTGTAGAGCATCCCATCATAGTAGCTGACCTGATCTTGTTGTGGTACCACTGTAAAGCTGCATCTGCCAGGTAAGAAGCTGCATAATGCAACTTGCTCTCTGGAGCAATTCCTTTAGCTTTAAAAGCTTCTTCAATCTGAAAGAGCCAAGTTCCCAGGTTTTCATTGACTCTGCCATGGTACCGGTTGACCTTCACACTAAAGTTGCTCTTGACAGGGCTTTGCTGGCTCTGAGCCATGGTAGTCATTCCTTGTTGCTGTTGGCTGAGGATCTGGAGTAGCTGTTGCTGTTGGGTCAGGATTTGCTGCATGGCATTCTTCCATTCTTGATTGTCCGACATCTTGAGGGTGGTTTCTTCTTTCTTCAGGAGGGAGGTTTCTGGTTATCGCTGCTACCAATGTTACAAGTCTTGGTATAAGAGTTGTAGAGGAATAGGGAGTTTAGCTAGTATTGTATTCACTAAAACTTGAACTGATTTTTATTGAGGTTCCAGCAGCTCCTTATATACATTTTGCCAGATCAATTGCTGACTAATTGTATTTCCTAATGTAGGTTGTGGCTGATGACTCATTTGATTGCATCATCATCACCCAATAAGATCCTACTTAATATATCTATTTCTGTCTGATAAGGATCTGCTGATTCATTTGCTGACTAATGCTACTGATTTCATAGATAATACTGATGTACTGATAACCTAAACATATACTAACTGATTTGGCTAAAAACTGATCTAACTTAAACATTCAAGCGGCAGATCATAACATTAGCACCTTTGTTCTGCTGTTATTGATAGTCTCTGCTATCCTTGCGGTACTTTTGTAGGATAACAATGCTGTCCCAAGGATTAAATCTACAGTAATGCTCATAAAGCACATGAAGTATATTAGGGTTGACCTCAAGTTCCTCATAGTCCTATGATATACCAGCCTTAAGGTGATGGCACACTAGATATTGTGGAGCCTCTTAAGTATTAGCTTACTCTTGATCATTGCATGCAATGGCTTCATATATCTTTGGTGACTTTTGAGTTTTAGGCTTTAGTATTAACATCACTATCTTTCTCTTACTTGAATGATATTCTTTACTGTGGGCTTATCTTATGGAACTTTTGATGTACTCTAATGACTATGCAGTGTTTTTCTGCTATGAAGTTGCAAGTTGACTCAGTACTGGTCTGCAACATGGAGTTACTGGGTTTCTTCATACAGCTTAGATACTGAAATCTCTGCCTGGCCTTTTGATTGTACTTAACATAGTGTCTACTTGGTATTTCTCCGGCCTATTTCCTGATTTCTGTGGACCACTGCATCTATCCTATTAGCCACTGCACCTGGTTGTCTTGTTAATGCTTTGGTATGACCTGACAACATGCTTGCTAAGACACTACTGAGACTCTTAATAGCATACTTGTCTGAGAGCCTTAGTAATCTGTATCCTTACCTCCAGTGGGCACATTGTAACTTGGCCTTGCTGTACTGAATATTAAAGTACACAGTAGTCATACTGTTTTTGTACTTTACTTTGCAATGGGGCTTGGATTGGAACCAAACAGCCTTGCCTTATATAATGGAGACAAACAACTCAGAGTTGATCAAATCAAAGGGAAGATGTGCTACATGTATGTTTACATGTGGTGCTGCAGCTATACTGATTGTGCTTACCAAATTAGGGTGAAACCAGAAGATATTCCTAAGACAGCATTTAGGACCAGATATGGACATTACAAGTACCTGGTCATGAGTTTTGGCCTCACTAATGCCCCTGCAACATTCATGACGCTGATGCAGACTGTCTTTCAGGAGCACTTAGACAAGTTTGTGATAATCTACCTGGATGACATATTGATATACAGCAAGACAGAAGAGGATTGCGTAGTGCACATTGAAAAGGTCTTGAAGAAACTAAGAGAGAACAAGCTATATGGCAAGCTAGCCAAGTGTGAATTCTTCAAGGAGCACATTGAATACCTGGGACACATAGTGACTAGCACAGGAGTAACCTTAGACCCAAAGAAGGTGGAAGTAATCAAGAATCTGAAATACCCCCATAGCATATCAGAGCTCAGATCATTCTTTGGAATGGTTTCCTATTATTGGAGATTTGTCAAGTTGTTTGCAAGTATTGCAGCCCCTTTAACTGATATCCTCAAGAAAGACAATACCTACAAGTGGGACATAGCTTGTGAGACTGCCTTCCAGATGCTCAAGAATGAACTTGCTAAGCTGCCAAGCTTAAGAATACCAGACTTCAGAAAAGAGTTCACTCTGTGCACAGATGCTTCAGATTATGCAATTGGTGGAGTGCTAAGCCAAGAACACAAGGGAAAGGACTACCCTGTTGGCTTTGAATCCAAGAAACTGAACTCAGCAGAACAAAACTATCCAGTCCATGAGAAGGAGATGCTTGCTATAATTCACTGTTTGAAGACATGGAGATGCTATATTGAAGGAGTCAAATGCACTGTGAAGACTGATCATGCCTCCCTCAAGTATATATTTACTCAGAAGGTACTCTCTAGAAGAATGACAAGATGGAGTGAATACATTCAGCAATTTGACCTGGAGATTGTCTACTGCCCTGGAAAAACCAACACAGTTGCTGATGCCTTATCAAGATTAGATCAAGTTGCAAAACTCAACTTGGTGCATGAATCAGATTGGTCTAGGCTATTATCAAAGTACTTAGAGGACCAAGCAATTCCTAATGAGGTGGATGAAGATATCAAGAAGATAATCCGTGATGAAGCCAGCAAATTTGTTGTACAGGATGAAACACTCTACCAAATTGTTGATAGAAGCCCTATTGCCTATTGTCCTTATGTTGCTTGCCTGGATTTAATACATAAGCTACACAATGGATATGGACATCTTGGGATTGAAGGAACCTATAGCCTTGTGAAGGCCAGAGCATGGTGGCCCAGAATGAAACAAGACATTGAGAAGCTAGTAAAAACATGCCTAAACTGCCAAATCAATCAAGGCCAGCCACAAAGAATTGCCGAACTCTACCCTTTGGAGCCTGTAAGACCATTTGAGAGATGGGGAATTGACTTTATTAGAAGACTGCCAACTACCAGGAAATGCAACCGTTGGATCCTAGTAGCAATTTACCATGCCACTAAATGGCCAGTTGCTAAAGCTGTACCAATAGCCAGTTAACAAGAAGTTGCAAGTTTCATGTACCATGAGATCCTGATGAAGTTTGGATGCCCTGTGGAGATCTTATCTGATAGAGGAGCAAACTTTATGGCAAAGACATTAGAGGCTTACCTGGAAATGCAGCAGATCAGACACTTGAAAACCTTGGCATATCACCCCAGAACTAATGGAGTCACTGAGCGGTTTAATGGATTATTTGGACAAATGCTGACCAAGTATGCAAATGGAGTTGTCAGTAGATGGGATGAGTATATAGACCAAGCACTATTTGCGTGCAGAGTCAGAGTACACAACACCACCCAGCAATCACCATTTTACTCAGTGTATGGATGTGAACCAAGGATTCCAGGAGATCTCACACAACCCAAGCTTACAGATGCCTTAGAAGATGAACTTAGTCAGCCAAGAAGACACCAGCAACTGGAACAAAGACGTTAAGAGGCACAGACCAAAGTATCTCAAAGTGCAGAAAAGATGAAGCAGAGATTTGATAAGACTATAGCACCAGAAGCATTGACAGTTGGGAACTTTGTATTGCTAAGAAACAACACTTGGAAGAAGTCTGAGCCACAATGGACAGTACCATTCAAGATCATCAGAGAATGTCCATTTGCAACTTACCAACTGGTGGACAAACAAGGCAACATCCGGGAAGACTTAGTGCATAGGGACAGACTCAAGCTTGCGAGACTTGCTGATAATACTGAACCATCAAGATATTGGTATCACAAGAAAAGAGATTCAGGAGAACCCTCTCAACTGTAGTAGGGGAGAATGTTATGATCTGCCGCTTGAGTGTTTAAGTTAGATCAGTTTTTAGTCAAATCAATTAGTATATGTTTAGGTTATCAGTATATCAGTATTGTCTATCAAATCAGTAGCACTAGTCAGCAAATGAATCAGCAGATCCTTATCAGACAGAAATAGATATATTAAGTAGGATCTTATTGGGTGATGATGATGCAATCAAATGCGTCATCAGCCACAACCTACATTAGGAAATACAATTAGTCAGCAATTGATCTGGCAAAATGTATATAACAAGCTGCTGGAACCTCAATAAAAATCAGGTCAAGTTTCAGTGAAAACAATACTAGCTGAACTCCCTATTCTTCTACAACTCTTATACCAAGACTTGTAACACATATGCCTAGCTCTGCCATGATAAGCCATATTCTTAGCTAATGAAATACAACATTGATTATCTCAATAAAAGCAAGATATTTATTTTAGCCAAAACCAAGTTGTTGATTAATTTTTGTACCCAAATAGTGTTCTTGGCAGCTGGCCAATCCACAATATAGTCTGCCTCAGTTGCAGTGTGTACCATGGTGGTTTGTATATTGCTAATCTACGTAATAGTTTCACCAGCAAATGGAATTACATACAGAGTGGTGGAGCTTTGGTTAATCAGATCACAGCCTAATTTTGAATTTGAATAACCATCAAATTTCCATATATCAGCTATTCCAGTGTATTTAACTACAATTTTTGCGGCCCCTGGTAGGTTGCTATAAGTTAGCCAAACTACCGTAATTTGATCAGATGTATAATTCTGCATGATCCACAGACTATGCCAACTAGCACTGCAAAGCATAGATGTGTAGATATACACAAGTACATCACACTACTACCTATTGATTGGTTTTTCTCATTGCTGTCCTGTCCTTGGCTTAGGTAGACTTTTTCCCTTTACCATTACCTTTAGCACTTTCAGGTCTTTCACTGCTACTTGGACTGGGTGCTTCTTCTATTGCATTGTGTTTTCTCCTGGTTAAAAGCTGAACTGGTGCGTCTGCTTTTTTTGGCTTGTCCATTACTGGCTCTC
Organism: Basidiobolus meristosporus CBS 931.73; assembly: GCA_002104905.1. Classification (NCBI taxonomy): domain Eukaryota; kingdom Fungi; phylum Basidiobolomycota; class Basidiobolomycetes; order Basidiobolales; family Basidiobolaceae; genus Basidiobolus; species Basidiobolus meristosporus. The sequence continues at coordinate 9,166 of MCFE01000377.1, read as the reverse complement.
TGCTGGCTACCTAATGTCTCTTTGTTGCTTATCTGAGCTTCCAGACCTATACGTGATGAGCTGCAGAGAAAGCTGTGGGGCCTTATCATAAGCAGGTTTTTCACTGCTACTTCAGCTAAGCACTTATTGTACTAGGCTGTGTTTCTCCATGCTGAATAGTGCACTGTTGCATCTGTTTCTACCTGCTTGTTGCTTACTGGTACTCCGCTGGCTATCTAACGTCTCCTTACTACTTGCTCAGAGCTTTCAGCCTTGCCTGTGACAAGCATATACAGAAGATGCTACTTTTTAGTGAAGGCAGCTTTATTCTTCTGCCTTTTGCAATTTCTACTATTCTCAAAATACTGTCTTAGTACACTAATGATGGCTCAAAGTTTGTTTGCTTACCTGCATTCAAGATAATAGACTTGTTCCATTGAGCAGTACCAAAAAGTACCAGCTAGGTTATAGTGCCATGTCAGGCTAGCACTCTGCAGCACCATCTGCCATTATAATTTCTTCCATGATGCCAGTGCTAGGATACAGTCACTGGTGATTTTCTTCAATTTTTCATATATTGCTCTGAATAGTGCTTATTTTGCCTTATTTACTTTTGATAGTTGCTTCCTATAATGCTGACTCTGCATAAAGCTCCAGACAAATTTCTCTTTGTGGATGTTGTCTTGTATGAATTAACTGTGTATCAATTGATATCTTGATTATTTTGCCCATCAGACTTGCTCTATTACATAGTGCTACAGAGATCCAGATTGAACTTGCACTCTATGCCACTGTCTGCCACCATTATTTCCACCATGCTGCCAGTGGTAGGATATTATTGCCGGTGATCTGCACAATCTTGCTTATATTGCCAAGAATAGTGCTTTTTGTGGATTATTTACTCTTTGCAATGTTGCTGATCCATTGATAGCAGTGGATGTCTTCTTGTATGAGAAACTGGGTATTGATCAGTATTGCAAATATTTGGCTGTTCTGCTGCTTTCACCTGTAATTGACTTTCCTCCAAATTTATCTTCCCATATTCTGATTAACATTGGATATATAAATGTATGCTATAATCTCACTCTACAATGCTTTGATATTGTATTGTATAGCAATTGCTTCCTACTAAGCACACCACTCCTTGGCTTCCTATAAGCTGTAATACATCCTAATCTCTAATGGTCCACTGCTCTATAAACTAGGTTTGCCACGTATTTCTCCCCATTGATTAGAAATGTATAGAATATAGAAATCACAACAATCACACTGGTTTTCATAGATTTATATCTCTTTTAAGATCAGGTGAAGCCAACATACCACTGCTTTATATTGAAATTCACCAGTATGGTCCCTATAACAAGTCTCCACTGATCTTTAGTACAACCCAGACAAATCCAATCCCTAGCTCAAGTGCAGTTTGGACCCTAAAAGCTCCTGTCAGATAATTTAAGTATTGCCTCAGTGTCTATGATGAGCTTACCTACTGATATTTTGGCACCACTCAATAGTCTAGCATTACTGAATTTCTCAGAGAGATGACTGAGATGGAAAAATCTGATTAGAAAGCAGTGTTTTCAGCTCTACATCAAGATGCCAGCAGATGCATATAACAGGAAATACAAGACAGGAACTGAAGGCACAAATGAGCTTGTAGTAAGGGAATATGATCAGGAAGCTGTGCACAATCCACTCTGCATGCAACTTAGGCAGTATGGACAAGATGAATCTGTTTGTGCCTCAACTATTAGCACCAACTAGATTTTGACTGGGCTTTTGCCTCAAAGAACTTATATACTGCATGATGTACTAATAGAGCTAAGTGGCTTGCAAGTGCAATATATAGAGGATTCATCAAGGCAGTATTTCCAAAGCATCAGACAGAGAGTAAGTTAGTACCTTAAGGAATCCAAAGGTGATCTTCAAAATGAAGAATAGAGACTGCTGGCAACTGCATCAAGATTGCACCAGCAAACCTTTTTGGATTCCTTAGCAAGCCTTGCAATGCCAGCATGCCAGCAAGCATCAGTCAAGTATATGCCATCATTCTTTGCCAGATGATTATGCACTGAGTTGATATGTGTGGTTTGGAGCAAAATATCAGAGCTTGCCAAACTGCTCAATTGGAGACAAGTCCACTAGAGCAGGCTGAGTTGCATATACATAGAGTCAGGTTGTACTCTGTCAAGGGCCATGCCAGTGAACTAAGTTGCACTAGTGCATGCTGCAATACCTGACCATCAGCAACTTACTATGAAGAACTGGCTGACAGTGACCCACTAAAAGTGCCTCCACCACAGGAACCTTATGCAAGTAAAAGAATAAGTCAGCACATGGCCCTTCAGACTGGTTCTGTACATCAATGGCAATTTTTGGGTGGTGTTGTGTACCCTAACTCTGCAAGCAAAAAGTGCTTGGTCTATATACACATCCCATCTACTGACAGTTCCATTTGCATATTTGATTAGCATTTTCCCAAATAATCCATTAAATTGCTCAGTGACTCCATTAGAACTAGGGTGATATGCAGTTCTTTTCAAGTGTCTGATGTGCAGTATTACCAGGTAAGCTTCTAGTATCTTTGCCATAAAGTTTGCTACTCTATCAGATAAAATCTCAACAGGGCATCCAAACTTTATAAGGATCCCATGGTAGATGAAACTTGCAACTTCTTGTTCACTGGCTACAGGTACTGCTTTAGCCACTGGCAATTTTGTGGCATGGTCTGTTGCTACTAGGATCCAACAGTTGCATATCCTGGTAGTTGGCAGTCTTCCAATAAAGTCAATTCCCAATCTTTCAAATGGTCTTACTGGCTCCACGGGAAAGAGTTCAATAATACTTTGTGACTGGCCTTGACTGATTTGGCAGTTTGGGCAGGCTTTCACTAGCTTCTCAAAATCTTGTTTTGTTCTAGGACACCATGCTCTGGCTTTCACAAGGCTATAGATTCCTTCAAACCCAAGAATACTTACCAAATTCCTTGTTGGGATTTACTTAGAATATTTTTACCAAAATACCAGGTACCCAGAACATAGAAATTCTCAAAGTTGTCCAAACAGCCCCAAACTTTGCACACATGTTCTTGGGACCTTCCTTAACCTATTCTGTGTGCTTGTTATGCCAAGACCATGAAAAGTACAAATACTACATTTGCATTCAATAAATCATTGAGTGAAATCCACATAATCTACTTGTACTCCCAATCAATTCCAATATCTCCAAGACTATTACAACAGGTTATGAGCCCTGAGCTGTCACTCTCTGCAATGTCTACCATTGTTATTACTGGAATTTTTCCCTCTGCTGAGAAGTTGGATGGATCTGACTACCAAGTGTGGAAGGTGAAGATGAAGATGCTGCTGCAAGAAAGAGGCCTTTGGGATATTGTCATGGGAGAAGAATGCCCTCCTAAAAGTGTGAGAGAGGAAGCCTTGAAGTACCAGAAGAAAGAACAAAGAGCCTTTAACTGCATTTGCCTTAATGTTGAGGACAAATTGCTAATTCAATGCTCAAGTGCAAAAACAACAAAGAATGCCAGGAAGGCATTAGAAGACACCTACCAGTCAAGTTCAGCTGCTAAGAAAAGTATCTGAGATGAGAATGCTTTACTACATAGATGCTGCCAGGAGAAGAAATGAAAAATCTAATCAACAGAATTACCCTACAGGTAGATGAGATGGAATCTGCGGGTGTACCAACTACTGATGAGGATGTGATGGTTACCATCCTGAATAGCCTGACAGAAAGGTTTCAAGGCCTTGTATCAGCCCTAGAGTCCAGAACTGAAGATTTGACCTTAAATTACGTATAAGGAAGGCTCCTGGATGAAGAATTAAGAAAATCAAGCTTCAATAAGAAGGAAAAAGAAAATGCTTTAATAAGCAATGATAACTGACAAAGGAGGTACCCAAGACCCTACAAAGCCAACAGCAACCAGTTTTGCAACTATTGCAAAAGGAAAGGACATACATCAGACCAATGTCTCAAGAAGGAAGACAATCAGCAAAAGAAGTCTGAATACAGAAATGCTGCAGCAACTGAAGATAGACTATTCATATCTGCACTAAATATCACCACAAACAAGGATTCTCAGAGGTGGTATATTGACTCTGGAGCATCTCAACACTTTACACACTAAAAAGAACTTTTTACCCAATATCAAGAAATTCCAATTAAGAAGGTTTTCATGGGTGACAATAGAATACTTGATGCAGTGGGAGAAGGAACTATCCAAGTAAACCTAAGAAGCAGTGAAGGAAGCCACACACTGACCTTTAAAGAAGTACTCTATGTACCAGAAATAACCAAGAACCTACTATCTGTAAGCAAGGCCACTGCAGAAGGACTCAGTTTCAGCTTTGACAATTCTGGATGCAAGATCACTGATCAAAATGATGCCCATATTGCTTTGGGTATCAGAGTTCAGAATCTATACAAGTTGACTTATATTCCATCATATCTGGAAGCCAATATAAGTAACCTAAATGAAGAAACACCAATTCTTTGGCACAAGAGATTTGGGCACATCAATTTTGATTATTTGCGCAAAATGATCATATATCAGCTAATTTCTGGAGTAAAAATTGATCCACTGCCAATTTGGAGCACTGTGAACCCTGCATATATGGGAAACAAGCCAGACAACCATTCAAGAGCTCTGGGTTAATCAAAACTAAGAAATAATTAGATCTAATTCACTCAGACCTGTGTGGACCTATGCAAATTTATCCTTAGGTGGGATGAAGTATTTAATTGCTTTTATTGATGATTATATAAGATACACATGGGTCTACCTCATGGAGAGAAAGGAAGAAGCTCTGTCTAAGTTCAGGGAGCTTAAAGCCATGGTGGAGAGAGAAACTGGTGAAAAAATCAAGAAAATAAGCTCTGACAATGGAGGAGAATATACCTCATAACTCTTCATCTACTTCTGCAAAATTCATGGGATAACGCAAGAGGCTACTGTACCATACTCCCCACAGCAAAATGGGATAGCAGAATGTGCTAACAGATCAATAATTGATATGGTAAGATCTATGATCCATGGTCAAAAATTATCCTATGATTTTTGGGCGGAATCATTTGCCACTGCTGTATATCTTAAAAATAGGAGTTATAACAGAGTCCTTTGTGGTTCTACTCCATTTGAAGCATGGTATGGATACAGACCAAGTGCAGAACATCTAAGAATATTTGGGTGTACAGCATATGCCAAGAAACTGTCCGAAATCAGCCAAAATTTGAGTCAAAAAGTGTAAAATGCATATTTATGGGCTACTGCAATTAGAGTCAAGCATACAGACTCTACAATACCAAAGCAAAGAAGCTAATCAAGTCCAGGGATGTGTTGTTTGATGAAAATTTAAAATTTTCACAAAATATGACATCAGATGATGACAAATATCTGATCCCAAATCCACCAGTTGTCAGGATTGAATCAGAGCAAAACAATGAAGATTTTTTCACTCCAGAGGACTCTACAACCATGGTACAGCCAGAATCAGTGCCCAGGAATATCCCAGAATTGAGCATTCCATTATCAAATGCTTGGAGATCCAATGGACAAGAAATAGCCCAAATTACTATATTAATGAGGGTACAAACTTAGGCTATGCCTATTCAGTCCATAATGATGAACCCCAGACAGTAAAAGAGGCCCTAAATAGCCCTCAGACAAAGTTTTGGAGATCTGCAATGACTGAGGAATATCAGGCCTTGATGGAAAATCAAACTTGGGACTTAGTCAAAATACCAATTAACCAAAAATCAATTGGATGCAGATGGGTCTTCAAGACAAAATACAAGGCTGATGGTACAATTGAAAGTTACAAAGCAAGACTTGTAGCCAAAGGATACTCTCAAACAAAAGGACTTGACTCTACTGAGACCTTTGCACCAGTAGCCAAGTTTGATTCCATCAGATTAATATTGGCTATTGCAGCCAAATATAAGTTTTTTATTCATCAAATAGATGTAAAAACTGCATTTTTAAATGGAGAACTTGATGAGAATGTGTATATGGACCAGCCTGAAGGGTTTGTTGACCAAGATAGCCCCCATTTGGTCTGCAAGCTTAAAAAGTCACTATATGGTCTCAAACAATCACCAAGAGCCTGGAATTGCAAGATAGATTTGTATTTGGAATCTTTGAGTTTCAAAAGGAGTAATGCTGACTATAGTATATACTATAAGCCAGATAGAGCAAATCCAGCTCTATTAGCTCTATATGTGGATGATCGTATTATAGCTGCCAATAAGCTAGAAACATTGGAAGAGACTAAATCCAGCCTATCTAAGGAGTTCAAGATGTCCAATCTAGCAGAACTCAGTTACTACTAAGGGATTAAGTTCTCCATAGACAGAAGTACCCAGGCTATTACCCTAAGCCAATCCAAGTATATTCAAGATATACTAAAGAAGTACCAAATGGAAGACTGCAAGCTGGCAGCTATCCCAATGGAGACAAACCTTAACTTGGTCAAAACTCAACCAAATCAAGAGAGCTTAGTGCCATCTGAAAGCCCTGACTTTCCTTATCAGTCTTTGGTTAGCAGTCTGATGTATATCATGTTTGGAACACGTCCAGATATCTGATATTCAGTGGGAGTTGTCAGCCAACATAATCAGAACTATGGATCTGATCATATTGCAGCAGTTGAGCAGATTTTTTTGATACCTAAAAGGAACTGCTGATATCTGCTTAATATATACATATAAGGACTCAGAACAGGATGTTATGGGATATTCTGATGCTGATTGGGGACAAAATTTAGAAGACAGAAGATCCACCACAGGATACACCTTTCTATACTGTCAAGGAGCAATTTCATGGAATTCAAGAAAGCAACCAACTGTAGCACTTTCTACCACATAGGCAGAGTATATGGCAGCCTGTGAAGCTACAAAAGAAGCAATGTGGTTAAGAAAGCTGCTTACAGGTTTAGGCCAATGTCAAAAAACACCTAGTACTTTATCTCAAGATAATCAAGGATGTATACAATTAGATAGAAATCCAATTTTTCATGCTAGAACCAAGCACATAGATATTAGACATCATTTCATATGTGAAGCTATAGAGAATAACTTAGTTAGCTTAGTTTACTGTCATACAGATGAAATGATTGCAGACATATTTATCAAACCATTAGCCAGTGACAAGTTTCCATATCTTGGGTCAAAATTAGGACCAGTCAGTATGAACATTTAGCTGAGTGGGAGTGTTGTAAAAGTTCATATTTCCACCTAAATATTCACCTAACTTAGTCACTTAGATCATTACCTTTCATATCCTAGAGAATACTGACCAAATTCCTTGTTGGGATTTACTTAGAATATTTTTACCAAAATACCAGGTACCCAGAACATAGAAGTTCTCAAAGTTGTCCAAACAGCCCCAAACTTTGCACACATGTTCTTGGGATCCTTCTTAACCTATTCTACATGTTTGCTATGCCAAGACCATGTAAAAGTATGAATACTACATTTACATTCAATAAATCATTGAGTGAAATACACATAATCTACTTGTACTCCCAATCACTTCCAATATCTCCAAGACTATTACAACAAGCTATGAGCCCTGAGCTGTCACTCTCTGCAATGTCTACTATTGCTATTACTGGAACTTTTCCCTCTGCTGAGAAGTTGGATGGATCTGACTACCAAGTGTGGAAGGTGAAGATGAAGATGCTGCTGCAAGAAAGAGGCCTTTGGGATATTGTCATGGGAGAAGAATGCCCTCCTAAGAGTGTGGGAGAGGAAGCATTAAAGTACCAGAAGAAAGAACAAAGTGCCTATAACTGCATTTACCTTAATGTTAAAGACAAATTGCTAATTCAATGCTCAAGTGCAAAAATGGCAAAGAATGCCTGGAAGGCATTAGAAGACACCTATCAGTCATGTGCAGCTGCTAAGAAAAGAATCTGAGATGAGAATGCTTTACTACAAAGATGCAGCCATGAGAATAAATGAAAAATCTAATTAGCATAACTACCCTGTTGGTGGATGAGATGGAGTCTATGGGTGTACCAGCTACTGATGAGGATGTGATGGTTACCATCCTGAATAGCCTGACAGACAAGCTTCAGGGCCTTGTATCAGCACTAGAGTCCAGAACTGAAGATTTGACCTTAAATTACATATATGGAAGGCTCCTGGATGAAGAATTAAGAAAATCAAGCACCAATAAGAAGGAAGAAGAAAATGCTTTAATATGCAACAATAACCAACAAAGGAGATACCCAAGACCTTTCAAAGGCAATAGCAGCCTATTTTGTACTACTGCAAAAGGAAAGGACACACATCAGACCGGTGCTTCAAAAAGTGTGATAGTCAGCAGTAAAAGCCTGAATATGGGAATGCTGCAACAACTAAAGATAGACTATTCATATCTGCACCAAATATGACCATAAACAAGGATTCTCAGATGCGGTATATTGACTCTGGAGCATCCCAACACTTAACACACCAAAAAGAACTTTTTACCCAATACCAATAAATTTCAATTAAGAAGGTTTTTATAGGTGACAATAGAACTCTTGATGAAGTGGGAGAAGGAACTCTCCAAGTAAACCTTAGAAGCAGTGAAGTAAGCCATACATAGACCTTCAAAGAAGTACTCTATGTACCAGAAATAGTCAAGAACCTGCTATCTGTAAGCAAGGCCACAGCAGAAGGACTCAGTTTCAACTTTGACAATTCTGCATGCAGGATCACTGACCAAAATGGTGCCCATTTTGCTTTGGGTATCATAGATCAGAATCTATACAAGTTGACTTATATTCCATCATATCTGGATGCCAATATGAGTAACCTAAATGAAGAAACACCAATGCATTGGCACAGGAGATTTGGGTACATCAATTTTGATTATTTGTGCAAAATGATCAAAGATCAGCTAATTTCCGGAGTAAAAAGTGATGCCCCAGCTAATTTGGAGCACTGTGAAGCCTGCATATATGGGAAACAAGCCAGACAACTGTTCAAGAGCTCTGGGCTAATCAGAACTAAGAAAAGCTAGATCTAATACACTCAGATCTGTGTGGACCTATGCTAAATTTATCCTTAGGCAGGATGACGTATTTAATCACTTTTACTGATGGATTATACAAAATAAATGTGGGTCTACTTCATGCAGAGAAAGCAAGAATCTCTGTCTAAGCTCAGGGAGCTTCAAGTCATGGTG